>JABXWE010103386.1:0-42371 GCA_014611495.1 Limonius californicus | reverse complement strand
CGGTCTTCCCCTTGTTCTGCCATATCCTGGATTCCATTCCATTATGTCTTTGACGGCTTTGGTATTTTCCATTCGTGCCAGATGTCCGAGCCATCTAAGTCTTTGAGATTTAACAAAGCGTATTATGTCTGCGTGTTTAATTAGGCCATCTAATTCTGAATCATTCTTCTTCGGATCGTTCCATCCACTTCTTCGATGCCACCATATATCCTTCTTAAGATTTTTCTCTCCCTACACCTTAAGCTGTTCTGCTGGGCTACTGTTAAGGTCCAAGTTTCACTGGCGTACGTTATAGTTGGTCTTATTATGCTGGTATAAACTCTGAGTTTTGTCGCTCGGGTTAGTACTTTTGAATGCATCAGATTTTTATGCATATAGTAACTTCGATTGCCTGCCTGGATTCTTCTGTTTATTTCCTCATCCAGATTATCTTTTGAATTGAGTTGGGATCCAAGGTTCACAGATTCTTTTACTTCCTCGAAGTTATAGCTTCCTATTTGTAAGTTTTCTATCTGATAATCTCGCTTCGACAATCGGAGGTATTTGGTTTTATTTTCATTAATACTTAGTCCCATAACTGCGGCCGATGGAATTTTATGTGAATCAAATTATTGACACTTAAAACACTCAAAAATTGGATAGATGTGGTTTTAAATTAATTGAGGAGTTCATAGGTAGTTTAATGCTTGCAGGTTTAACACAAAAATTCGAACCAATGGTTATTGCAATCGAACATGCAGGAATCAGCATTACAACTGATGCCATTAAATCCAAGTTGCTGGATATGAGTATAGGTGGCGCTGAGAGTTCGACGGTTGGTGCATTCGCTAACAAAGTTTCGGGTAAGTGGAACAAGTATGGCAGAACTAAGAAAATTTACAAAGATAAATTTAACAGGAGTCAAAAATCAGGTAAAAACGAAATTACTTGTTATAAATGTAAAAAGCAGGGTCACTATATGAGCCGAAGAAAAATAGGGAAGATTCGTCTAGTGCACTCAGTGCAGTATTTTTAACTGGTAAATTTAACAAATTGGATTGGTACATTGACTCGGGATGCAGTGTTCATCTGACAACAAGAAAAGATTGGCTGAAAATTGTGCACGATGAAATTGAAATGAAAGAAATTACAGTGGCGAATAAAAATAAGATAGCTGTGGAAAGTAGAGAAGATATAGATCTCACAACAGTAATTGGAGAAGAAAAACATGCAGTTACGATGTATAATGCTCTTTATGTACCCGAATTGACCACAAATCTTCTATCGGTTAGTCAACTGATTAAAAACAATAATAAAATTATTTTTCATGAAAATGGCTGTAATATATACAACAGTAGACGTCAGCTGATTGCTACAGCTGATTTAGTGGACAACGTTTACAAGCTAAACTTTGTGAAGCCACAGTTAAATTTAGTAGCAGGATTAGCAGTGACAGGAGATATATGGCACAGACGTTTTGGTCATTTAAATTATAAAGATTTAAATCTCATGAAAAAGGGACTTGTTGAAGGTTTTGAATGCAAAGGAAATTTAAACAAAAGTGGTTTATGTCAGGTTTGCAGTGAAGGTAAACAGACTAGATTACCTTTTAATCATAAAGGTAATAGAGCTAATGATGCATTAGAAGTTATCCATGGAGATTTGTGTGGACCAATGGAAGTAACTTCACTTGGAGGTTCGAAATATTTTATGATCTTGGAGGATGATTACACCAGAATGACTTTTGTATATTTTCTCAAGAGTAAAGATGAAGCTTTTAAAAAATTTCAAGAATTTAAAAACTATGTTGAGAATCAGAAAGGAACAAAAGTTAAGATATTTCGCAGTGACCAAGGTGGAGAATTCACTTCTAAACAGTTCAGTGATTATTTTAAGAGAAACGGGATTTTACATCAACAAACAAATGCTTATACGCCTCAACAGAATGGTATGAGTGAGAGAATGAATCGCACCATTGTTGAAAAAGCTCGTTGCTTGCTTTAAGTTGCAAAATTTGAAAAATGTTTTTGGGCCGAAGCAGTCGGTACAGCCGTTTATCTAAGAAATCGTTCGGAAGTTTCTGGAATCAACAAAACACCTTATGAAATGTGGATGAACAAGAAACCACATGTTAGTGGTATACGAATATTTGGAAGCGAGGTCAGGATGCATATTCCCAAAGAGAAACGACACAAATCGGACAAGAGGTCACAAAAAATGTATTTAGTGGGATTTAGTGACAATATAAAAGGCTACAGACTATACGATCCTATTTAAAAGAAGGTAGTCATCAGTAGAGTAGAGAGTAGAGTGATGTAAAAACAAGGTATACAGGTTGAAAAAGGCTGTATATGGACTAAAACAATCGTCCAAAGCCTGGAATATCAAAGTTAATGAAGTTTTATCTAAATTGGGTTATAAACAGTCAAACTACGAACCTTGTTTGTATATCAAAAAGGAAAATGGTTTGTTAACCATCATTGCGCTTTATGTAGATGATTTTTTTTATTTTTTCAAATAACTTTGAAAATGTTATGCCTTTAAAATCAAAGTTAAACTCTGAGTTTTTTTCAAAGCCACATAATTTACACTTACAGGGTTTTTCTCCTGTATGAGTGCTCATATGCAATCGTAAGTTCTTCTTGTATACACTTTCAAAGCCACATATACTGCACTTGAAAGGTTTTTCTCCTGTATGAGTTTTCATATGCTTCTGCAAGTCACCCTTCTGTGCACTTCATAGCTACATGTATTGCACTAGCAGGGTTTTTCTCCTGTATGAGTGCTCATATGCCTTCGCAAGCTATTCTTGCGTGCACTTTCGTAGTCACATATATTGCACTTGAAGGGTTTCCCTTCTGTATGAATGCTCATATGCAATTGTAAGCTATTCTTGTGTGCACTTTCAAAGTCACATATATTGCCCTTTAAGGGTTTCTCTCCTGTGTGAGTGCTCATATGCCTTTGCAAGTGAATCTTCTGCGCACTTTCGTAGTCACATACGTTGCATTTACATAACTTTTCAGTACGAGTTTTAACACTTTGTTGCACGATGCACGTCAATGGAGGTTCTATTATTACAGGATCTTCATTGTTACTAGGGATTTCAGTTTTTATATCTAATTCTTCATGTAATGATTCCAGTTTGATGGAGCTATCCATATCATACTTAGCATCACGCTTTAGATCAAATGCTTCTGAACGCAATTCTACTGTTTTACTGTAACATATGTACATGTTTATATGTGAGTTACTATATATTATACAAGTAACTAAATTTGCATAAAATCATTCTAAATAGACTCCCAAATCTTCCCAGTTTTAAATAAATAACTATTAAGAAATAATTAATATTTACTGCAATCATTAAACTACGAATATTTGGTCAATTTTCATGGAAATTTTTATATTATTAGCGTTGCTTTAAATCACATTGGCATAGATTGTAGAAATACCGAAACTTTCTTATAATAATTTTGTAAAATGTATACCTAAACCTTTTCTATTATCATTTACTTGCTTGTACTACATAACTTATAATTGATTTTAGGTGTATAATGTAAAGTTATCGTTCATTTCCAACACATTCTGAAATAATTCTTCGTTGATTTTGGTTTGATGCCAGATATCGGATGTAGATTCTCCAAGATTTGATATCGAAGTCACACTGGTAACATGGGGTTTAACATCTTCATTCACATCGAATGCTGTATCCATGTTGATATGCACACCTTTTTCTGTAGTAAGCAATTGTTTTTTCCTTATCTGCCTCTGCCTGAAATGTACTAAAATGTAATTGTATAAAGTCGATATACGAATATTTCTAGCCTTTCTTGTGGAAAAGGGTAATAGAAAAAAATGTTCTTAGCCTTAGTAAAATCAAATATTTTTTTAACACTAATATCTAGTACAATTATTTGGTATGTCAAGAAAATATCAGGTTATGTACTTTGTGTGGACGTACCATCGACTACGGAGCAGATGGTCGTCCAGCAGGAGCACGCAGCCCGCTGGATCATTCGCGCACGGCGCATCGTTCGATGATTACATGTATTCGCGGAGTTCTAATAAAGCCTTTGTTACTGTGAATAGACATATTATTCCCTTTCCTCCCCATACGACTACATCAGAAGTGGGCGAACTCACCCTTCAAAAAAAAATTGTGAAATCACATAAAAAAAGACAGTATTCAAGTAGTGATTCCAGTAGTGATAGTTCAAGTTCTTCCGGAACGTCTACTACAACTACATTGTTAAGTAATAAGTGTATTTGCTAATATTAAGAATATTTGTTTTCTATTTAAAATTATTGTCAAATCTGTACATTGTTGCTTTATGAAATTTAATACTCACAAACATCTGGAAATGCCAATGTGTATGACAAATTCTGAATTAGCTCAGCATTTCTTTGTAAACACCAGAATGACTTCATCATTTTGGATTATTTGGCTACATATTGATTACAAAAAAGAATTCAACAACCCGCAGAAATTACTTGCCGAATTGCCACTCTTCAAGCTAGGATTCATCGACAGTACTTTCTGCATCCGATCGAGTTGCTGCATTCCGGGCTAGAATCTTACGACGCCGAAACCGTCGGATCGCCTGAGTTCCAGTCATCTTCGACGTTCGCCGCTTTGGAATCTCTCAATCGCCGAGTTAGTGAAGACTTCCATTTTCGTAATGATACAACGAATTATACTGTGAGTAGCCTTTATTGCAAAATATTCGCTTCTTAATCTCGCATGTATCCTAACTTACGTCCATTGTTCACATATCCCGATTTTCCTTTTCCACCAAATTCCTTAAATACTGGAACGTCTTCTACTTCAAATACTGAAAATTTAAATTCCATAATGCCTAATTCAACAACCTCACAAGACAGCGAAAACTCCATGCTTCCAACCGAAATGCCTGCGATTTCTAGACCGCAAACACCCCCCGGTATACCCCAGTTATCTCAGAAAATTTTAAATTTATACATCCTTTCGATGGGAACAGAGACGAACTCCAATCGTTTATCTCAAAAGTAGGAGCAGCAGTTTCTTGTGCTACAGACAATCAACTCCCTATTTTGCTTAAATATGTATTAACTCAATTAACAGGAAAAGCCGGAGTCCTTACTAGTAACCGTACTTTTTCTACTTGGAAAGAATTACGGGAATTTCTTTTAATGAATTATCAAGACAAAAAGTATCATACGCAACTTATTTGTGAATTAACAAATCTTCAACAAAAATCCAACGAAACAGTCATGAATTTTGTTCAAAGAACCGAAATTCTAATAAAACTTTTGACAACTTCCATTACACAAAATACAAAAGAAAAAGAATTATTGGCTGGTAGGATAGACTTAATGAATGAAATTGCGATTTCACGATTTGTTCACTTCCGCAACGGAAAATTTCCGATCGCTTGCGTGGCGCTAAAATTTCAAACTTAAATGAAGCTATCACTTTAGCAATGGAAGAAGAGTCATCTCTGAGATTAATGAATCAATTAAGTTTAAATTCAAAATCTAATAACTTTCAAAATAAAATTCAGGAAAAACACTATTGTAACAATTGCCGCACTATTACTCATAATACGGATAAATGTTATAAGAATAAAATTAATCCAAAAATTCACCAAGTCTAATCAATTACTCCTTCACCTTCTACCTCCAATTACGCACCTGTTGGTACAAATCGAAACGAATCTACCTCAAAACCCAAAACTTGTGCTTATTGTAAATTTAAGGGACATCATATTTCTGAATGTAGAAAAAGAAAGTACAATGAATCCTTACGTAATAATACTCAACAAGTGAGATTTTTAAACGACGAGCCACTCCCCGCGGTAGCCAACACAGAGAAGTTATGGGAATAAAATTTGGCAAAATAAAAAATGTCTTTAGTGCTATTTCAAATTCAAAAATCTTACTATTTCTTTAAGCTCAGTTGATCCACTAAATAAACAAAAAGTATTTATATTTTTATTAAATACAGGAGCTCTTGTATCCTTACTTAAATTATCAAAGCTAACTCCTAATTCTTCTATTAATTACAACGATCAACTGCAATTAAAAGGTATTACTCAAAATTCCATTATTTCTAATGGTTCTATTATATTAGCTTTACAATTTCAATCACTTACTATACCTACTAAATTTTATTTAATTAATGATAACACCAATATTCCTTATGATGGAATACTTGGCAATGACTTTATGTAATCAAATCAATGTACAATTTTTAAAATGCAGTACTTGCATTTAAATAATATTACCATTCCTTTAAATTCAGGTAACGATCAATGTTATTCTATACCTGCACGTAGTGAAACTATTGTGCCATTTCACGTACTAAATCCTGAAATTCAAGAAGGTATACTACCATCGATAAATTCGATACCTGGTGTATATTTTTCTCGCACAATAAATAAAATTCTACCAAATCAAACTTGTTTAGCATCAATTGCTAACACAACTGAAAGGTATTATACATATACCCCTATTTCTATTAAATTGTTGCCCTTTGAGACAAAAGAAGCTCAAGTACTACAATTTTCTATTTCTAATTTTTGTACTAATTCTAAACGATTCAATTTATTAAACAAGATGTTCGAATTAGCCACTTAAATTCAGAAGAAACCCAAACTCTATTAGAATTATGTTCTGAATTTAATGATATTTTTCATTTACCTGGAGACGTTTTATCAAAAACCGACTCAATTCAACATCAAATTACTACTACTTCAAATATTCCTATTACAACAAAGCAGTATCGATATCCAGAAATTCATAAACAAGAAATTAAATCACAAATTCAAAAAATGTTGGAACACAACGTTATCAAACCTTCAAATTCACCATGGTGCTCTCCCCTTTGGGTTGTACCAAAAAAGATGACGCTAGTGGAAAAAAGAAATGTCGTATTGTCATAGATTACCGAAAACAGAATGAAATTACAGTCGGTGATTCTTTTCCTTTACCAAACATAGAAGATATTTTAAATCAGGTTGGTCATGCGTCCTATTTTTCAACACTTAATTTAGCAAGTGGATTCAATCAAATTTCTCTCGATCCAAAAGATTCTCCAAAAGTGGTTTTTCTACCCCTACAGGACTATATGAATTTACACGTATGCCCTTTGGTCTAAAGAATGCTCCCGCTACATTCCAACGGCTAATGAATCAAATTTTAACAGGATTACAAGGTACCAGGTGTTTTGTCTATTTAGACGACATTGTTATTTACGCAGATACTCTTGAAAACCACCATTCAAAATTACGAGAAGTGTTTGAACGTTTACGACGCAATAAGTTAAAATTACAGCCAGATAAATGCGAATTCTTGCAAAAGGAAATTGCATATTTAGGACACATAATTACAGAACAAGGTGTTAAACCAAATCCCGGAAAAATCAAAGCAATTCAAACTTTTCCAGTAGCAGCTAACCCCACTCAAGTGAAATCTTTTCTTGGTCTTGCCGGATACTACCGAAAATTTATTAAAGATTTTTCAAAAATTGTAAAACCCTTAACACTTTTACTTCATAAAAATATAAAATTTACTTGGCTTCCAATTCAACAAGAAGCATTTGAAAATTTTAAATCAATATTAACTTCGGATATATTATTACAATATCCTGATTTTTCCAAGGCATTTTTGCTCACTACTGATGCTAGTAATTACGCTATTGGCGCAGTTTTATCTCAAGGACAAATTGGTCAAGACCTTCCAATTGCATATGCATCACGCACCCTTAACAAATGCGAACAAAATTATAGTACAACAGAAAAAGAACTTTTAGCAATCGTATGGAGTATAAAACATTTTCGACCTTACCTTTATGGTAACAAATCATCGACGTCTTACTTGGCTTTAAAATTGCAAAGATCCTTCTTCAAAATTAGTCCGATGGCGACTACTTTTAGAAGAATATGACTACGCAATTGTTTATAAACCTGGACGAGCTAATTCTAATGCACACGCACTTTCCCAAATATCACCTGTTTTTACTATTTCTTCCTCACCCAATTTCAATGATTTCTTAAAAGCTCGCAATTGTAATGAAATTCCTAACATTACTATAAATATTTATGATGATATAATTGAAACCTCTGCTAATCTTAAACTTCTTTTCCATCCCTTGGATATTGAAGAAACACTATTAACTACTTCCATATTACAAAAAGATAATTTACAACCCTCAAAAGTCGCTTCACTGTACGAATGTAAACGAATTTCTCGAAATTATTTATTAACTTTTCATAAAATTAGCCATTTCGACAAATTTTCTTACCAGGATTTACATCAATGCCTTTGCACTGTTGCACAATATTGCAAACAAAACAAAATTAAAAACCTAGATATTTTACATCCTATCGACGATTTTATGAACGTCAAATTACAATATTTTCTGGATCTCCTAAGTTTTATTATGCCTAATACTACTATTCTTTCCATTTACTTGAATAAAATTACAAATGTAAAACCACAACATGTAAAAAAAATTCTTGACGAAAATCATTCATCTCCTTTAGCTGGACACCCTGGATTTCATCGCACCTATTCACGTATTCAAGCTAAATATTCATGGCCCAATATGCAAAAAGACATAAGAGAATACGTAACTAAATGCCAGAAATCAAAAATTAATAGAAAACCTACAAAAAGTCCTATGACAATAACTACTACAAGCGAACAACCCTTTGAACGAATTTCTTTAGATATAGTAGGTCCCCTTCCACTAACTGAGAACGGTAATAAATATATTCTAACAATACAAGATGACTTAACTAAAATTTTATATGCCACTCCAATTTCTCATCACAATGCAGGAATACTGGTTAGCGATTCTATTAAATTCATCAGTCTTTACTGAATTCCTAAGTCTATCTTAACAGATCAAGGAACTGAATTTATGTCCGAACTTTTTACAAACTTAAATAAGCTTCTCAAAATCAATAAAACACATACTTCTGCATACAGACCCCAAACAAATGGTTCACTTGAACGAACTCATGCAGTAATTAAAGAATAGTTAAGACATTATGTCCAAAATGATCACACAACTTGGGATAATTATCTACCAACTGCAATTTTGGCTTATAATTCCAATTTACATACTGCAATACAATATTCCCCTTATGAACTACTCTTTGGTCACAAAATATTATTGCCTAATGAGTTGACAACCACTATTGCCTAATGAGTTGACAACCACTACACAATTTAAATATTCTTATGACTCGTACTTAGGCAATTTAAATCTACG
Organism: Limonius californicus; assembly: GCA_014611495.1. Taxonomy (NCBI): domain Eukaryota; kingdom Metazoa; phylum Arthropoda; class Insecta; order Coleoptera; family Elateridae; genus Limonius; species Limonius californicus. The sequence continues at coordinate 33,133 of JABXWE010103386.1, read as the reverse complement.
CATGCAACGATCACATCAATTAGCTAAAGAACGTTTAATATTCAGTAAAATAAAATCAAAACAGTATTATGATGATAAAATCAATTCTCCACATTTTCTTCCTGGTGATTTAGTTCTATTACGAAACGAAATAAGTCGTTTAAATGAAACCAAGAAATTACAACCCGCATATACTGGTCCTTATGAAATAGAATCCTTAAATGCTACTAACGCTACTATTAAAATAAGAAACACACGTGTTCAAGTTCATATCAACCGATTGAAACCCTTTTCAGACTAATACTTCTCCCCTACCTTCATGGATACAAAATCCAACCCATCGTCAATGGCTCTGGACTTATTTACGTACCCAAAGGAACTGCTAGAATATCTGACTCAGTATGGAATCTTGTCGTACATGTGGATTTTGCTGCAATTGAAAATGAAATACGAAATTTTGTCCTTCTCGAACAAAAACTACGCACTATCTGCAATTATCACCATCTTGAATTATAAATTCAAACTTGTGAACATGCTATGCTTCAATATGATTTCAAGAGACCTCAGTTACAAAAGCAATTTAACACTGTAATTGATTTATTAAACCATGAATCTAGTTCACGTAAGAAAAGATCTTTAGACTTTTTAGGAACAGCATTAAAATGGATCGCTGGAACACCAGACGGTTCAGATGCAGGTTTCTATAGTGAAGCTATACGTACTTTACAAACGGATCAAACAAAAATTGAAACTTTGTTGAGATTGCAAACTCAAGTCGTAAGCAATACCCTATCAACATTTAATGAATCATTGCATGCTTTACAAAACTTTACCAATAAATTAAATTATAATCTCGACAAACTTGATAAATTAGCACAACAAACTTCAACAAATGAGGTAATTATTGAAAAAACCTCTGTAATAACTGACGCAATTGCTCAATTATTGTTTATCACTGAAACTTTGGATATTCAAATTAATTCCGTTTTGAATAGTATATTATTTGCAAAACAAAATGTTTTGTCACCCGTTGTACTTAGCCCTAAACAATTAATTAAGGAACTAACCCAATCAATTTCGCACTTACCTTCTCAGCGAAAATTTCCAGTTCCCTTAGAATCACGATTTGGACATATTCTACTTGAAGTATCTACCTTAGATGTCTTTTATCACGCACCAAATTTAATTTTTGTTATTCACATCCCTATAATTGACTTGTTTGAATATTCACTTTACCAAATTCATCCTTTGCCTATTGTCAATCCAGTACAACCTTTTGAACACCAATTGATTCAACCTACCCATACATTCCTTCTTATTACGCGAGATAAGCAACGATATCTTGCCTTAAAGGACGATTCCTCATGCACTCGAGTTTTTGATAACTTCTATCTATGCCGAAATCAACAACATCAAACTGTATTCGATCACGAAGTATGCGAAGTGGAATTATTTCGACAACCTCTGAAATCTATTCCTGATTCATGTTATCGCATATCTCTACACGGACCGATATTCCTATGGAATTATATTCGCTTTAACCAGTGGTTAATAATCTCTACGTCAGAAGCACACATGGACGTGACTTGCGAAAAAAAAACGTACCAATGAACGTATACCAAAGATTTTCCTTCTAACCTTAGATTCATGCTGCATTGCAAATATTGGTTCTCTACAACTAATGGCGGAACTAACTACAACTTCTAATGTTACGATCTATATACCTGAAACTCCCATGTTCGTAGATTGCTGCGAGGATATAGAAGAAGAAAAAATAGAAATCGTACACTTTCAACGTGTTGATCCTATTCCCATCCATGTCAGTGAACTTCAAAGTGCTGAACACCGTTTTCGACGAATAAATGACGACTTAGACACTCTCCTCCTTGCCAAGCATGTACAAAAACATTTGCCTTGGTATAGTTTCTTAGCTGTAATCGCTTTACTAATTTTGACATGTTGCTTTTGCTCATATTGCTGTAAATGTAATCCGATTTCAATATGTTTCCGATGGATTCGACACCGAACATCCGGTCGAAAATCTTCCAGTTGCATTAATATCTTCAATACCTACCACGAAAAAACAACCTATCACGGATCAATGGCGCTAAGTCAGATACCACAGGATGATTGCCAGTCAACTACTGTCCACGATCAACGAGCCTCGTCACCACCTATGACGTTACTTCAGCCAACTAAATCTCCTCACTTACCCAAAGGAAATCCTCAATTTCTTCAAAAACGAGCTTCGGTTAGAGACGATTGGCCCACGGATGAGTAACTCAATTACTTGAGTCTTCTCCCCCCGGAGATGTTAAGTAATAAGTGTATTTGCTAATATTAAGAATATTTGTTTTCTATTTAAAATTATTGTCAAATCTGTACATAGCTGCTTTATGAAATTTAATACTCACAAACATCTGGAAATGCCAATGTGTATGACAAATTCTGAATTAGCTGGCCTGCAGGGATCAAATTTATCCAGTTCAAGAAAAATCGTGCCACCACATTCTGGTAAGTGTGTCTTATGCAACGCTGCGAAGTTTGAAAAAACTGCAATCCCCAACTACAGTATTTTTGTTCACAAGGAATTGGAAGATCTCCCTATGAGGCTATGTTCGGATGTTCGGCTAGAGTAGAACTAGCCTCAGCTGGCATTGCACATGATGAAATCAACCATTTGACCACTGAAGAAGATGTTGAAAGTTTACTAAAAGAAATGGAAGGGGAGTCTAAAGACCTTGAGGATCCTAATTCGCATAGGGAGAGAAAATATGAAGAAAATACAGTTCCAGAAAACGTCGAATTAGAACTTTAAAATGAAACAGTAGATGCTGGAAGTTCATTTAATATTTGTAATCAATGGCAAATATCCAGATATACCTGCCCACCAATTAAATAACATTCTATCAAATTTTTGTCATGGGGTACGAAGGCAGAATAGTTTGCGACCAGTGCTCTACAGTATTACCACTTTGCGAACAAGTTAATAATGATGGAAAATGCCTTAATTGCGAACGACAGGAAAACGTTGTGAGTGAGCGTAAAAGATCCAGAGAATCTTTAGAAAAACAAGCCACCAAAATGCTGAAGCTATCTAACCAAAAATTCTCCGAGGTTCAAGTCGGAACTACGATCCGTGTACCCATATCGGACGTAGACCGAGCTCGTGGTTCTCCATGTAATGTACTGCCTGTTGTCAGTAATGTAGAAAATGGTCTTTATAAGCTTTGTAAGTTTTCATTTTATGTGCGGTTGAAAATATAAATTACAGAATAATATTGACATTTTAGGTACAACCCATGGCGTTTTAAAGCAGAAGTGCACCAGATCTGTGTTTAATCCCTGCATTGAAAAATGTATTTTGCTGGAGAACCTCAGCGATTCCGCAAAAAATAAAGAAATTTCCCTTAGAGAAGTTGCAGCTCAAAATAGTATTTTAGGGGGACAGGGGTACAAGCGTTGTCACTGCAAGGGCGGATGTAAAAACAAAAAGTGTGCATGTCACGCAAACAAGAAAATTTGCAATTCGAATTGCCACGGATCACTCTCATGGCACAACAAGAATTTAGTATGAATAATATCGTTTCACCTTGCACCTACCTCGACGGTGCAGATTTGATAAATAAAAATAATAAAAGAAAACATATTGTATATTTTCAATAATAATCATGATACCTATAGCAACATTCTTCAGCAATTTTTGCCAATTATCGTTAATGACCGGGCAAGGATGTTAACATGAACATAAAATGAAAATATTGACAACATTGCCCGCCCAAAACGGGCCATAACGTCAATGCCCGGCCATTAGCGATATTGGCCGGGAAAAATTGACATTCACGTCATTGTCCGGCCATTATCGTCACTGACCAATTACCGTCTTTGACCGCAACATACAGGGTGTCCCAAAACTCCTGGGACATAGAGCTACCACATATTCTAGAGGTCAAAAGAAGTCGATTGGACCGAACTTTGTCATATACCAAAATGTACCGTTTGCCCGTGAGATAAGTTCAAAGTTTATTTAAAAAATCACATTTTTGTATGCTGTTCAGAAACGTGTGAACCAATTTTAATGAAATTTGGTACCTGGGCACTTCAAAGGAAGCCACTACTTTCAGTAACGAAAGAAACCCAAAGAAAATTGGAGAAGGATTAAAACTGTTATGTTATGTTTTACTTGGGCTAGGTGGGGAATTAAAAGTCTTTGTCTTACATAACTGATTTATTATTATTTAGTCGGATCCTTCCGAGTCTGGTCTTAAACTACGACTGGCGATTACAAATCCCGTCCGCACAGTCTCAACCCTCGGTCTCCTACCTGGAGCTCGAACACCCCCTTTCCAGGAATGTGATCCTGTGACGCCTAGTTATAAAACGGCGGCAACAATATCAGTTTTGTACCCAAAAAAAAAAACGAAGTATCAGTTTCTAAGCAAGATCCAGGTATCAGACAAGGGTTCGACCAGCTACTGTCGCAGAAGGGTGGTTCGATGTAAGCCTAGGCGCCACCTGTTTAAAAAGAATCAACCCTTGGTCTTGAAGATGACGTAGATAAACAGGAATCCCCCGGAGAAAATGTACTTACCTTACTGATAATACTAACGTCTTTCAAATAAAAATACAAGACACAATAAAACACAAAAGCTTGACGTAATTCTCGAGTATAATCAATTAGCGAAAACAAATTTACAAATAAATATCAAGGTTTGACCAACTAAACTTGGTCATAAAAAAAAATATCAAAACAATTGACCCCAAATTGGTCACAATTATAACTATAAATATCTTTTAAAGAACAGACCACAAACGTTCCTGTCTGATTTAATTATACGTATGATGAAAGAACTTAAATCCTGGGGAAAACGATAATGCGTCAATAAAAAAAAACTAAATTAACCAGAAGCCTAAATAGCTTCGCAAAATATAATTAATCACTTCGTGACACGCCTAATTCACGATAAACGAGATCTCGGTTATGTAAACTAAGATAATTACCTGTATAGAGGTATAAGCGCTTTGACAATAAAATAGAAAGTTCACGCAAAATCCTCCCTTATTGAATGTATGCGTCAAAAAAATTAAATCAGAACCTCAAAATGTGCGGCCCGTTTACACAAGTTAGAAAATGCAGTAAGTGTTGAATTTATAAAAGAATTTTTGCTATAAAATTAGTTCGGTATAACTGGTATAATGTTAATTTGTACAAAATAATAATTAGGTGGTCGTATTCTGCCGGATGATCTTCGGAGTCCTTGAATTTTTAAAGGAATATATTAAACAGACCTTTTTGGTGAAGAATTCCAAATATATCGAACACTTGAGTGGACAGCTGCAATCCGCATTCGCGTTTGGAATTTGACCTTGCGATTTCCTGTGGCGAATATGCGACTTGAAATTCCTTCAAATTCTATGATGTAGGTATAAAAACATCCATCAGAAGGTACTTTCCCACAGCAACGGAGTTTTTGGTAGATAATCAAATCCTCAGCAGTTACGAAATTTTTTTCAGCAGCTCTAAATTTGCCTAAATAATACAAGAGACTAAATAAAACGGAAAAATAGAATCAAACTTCCTTAGCTTACCAAAGATGTCAATCGGCAAATAGAAAAACCTCTTCAAGGGTGTAATAAATTGGTTAAAAACCAGGGCAAATCTCACTAACACCTCACAAGGTTAAGACTTCCCTAAAACTTGAACTTTTCAACAAAATTAGGAACAAATCCTTGGTCTAAATTGACCGCGATGAAATCAAGCTACACGACTTGACAGGTATCAGAATAATTCTGCCGGCTCGAGGAAATCTAAACTCCACTTGACATTGAAACTAATCATGCGCGGAACCAAAATTTGAAACTGAAATATCAAGGCGCGCTAAACACCTGCCTAAATTTGAAACAAACTCAGCAATATACACTGTGCGTCGAAATCGCACGTTACAATCCTTCACTCCACAAAAACCACCCCCACCCCCTGATAAATTTGTTCAGAATTTTTTTAAGGATGATGATACGATTCTATGTTTTTTTAAGGTGAAGACTTATTCATTAGCTTCATTTTTTGACTCTTGTAAAAACTCCGTAATTCGTATAGTTTCGAAGAAAAAAAATGTTTACTCAAACACTGATAACCGATATTATTATTGCAGGTTTAATTGTATTACAAAATTTAGTTGGCCGTAGACACAAAAATAAAACGAAGGTAATAATTTTGATAGGAAACAAATTCATAATCATCTCAGTTGATTGTTGACAGTAAATTTTTCAACTTTCACTTCACTGTTTGTTGCTTTTGTATTCTTTTTTGTTATTGTAACCATCGTTGCTGCTTTAATTGTTGTTGTTGTTGCTGCTGTTATTTTTGCCGCTATCAAATATGGATTTCCCTTTCAATGAGCAGACCGACATGTTATTAGTTCTTGGATACTGTCAAGGTAATTGCCGCGAGAGTGTCCGCGTGTATCGAGAGAGATATCCAAATCGAAGAATTTCAAATCACAAAACTTTTGCTCGTATCGAATGTCGTCTTCGAGAAACAGGAAGTTTGCAGCCAGCCAGATTTAACACTGGAAGACCTCGACAAGCCCGAATACCCATTGTGGAAGAAGCAGTTCTTCAAAGGATTGATAACAATCCTGAGATCAGTACCAGAATATTGCAACGTGAAACTGGGATTCCAAAAAGCACTGTAAGTCGGATCCTTGCCGATCAATTAATTCGTCCCTTTCACATCCAGCCAGTTCAAGAATTATTGCCACTTGACCACGAATCACGTTTAAATTTTGCAGAAATTATTCGGTAGCGCAGAGTAGTCGACGATGGATTCCACACTAATATCTTGTTTGCTGATGAGTCTTGTTTTACGCGTCGTGGCATGACAAACCTACACAATGAACATATTTATGCAGATGAAAATCCACATGCTGTTAAAGCTAGACATTATCAACGAGAATTTAAAATTAATGTCTGGGTCGGAATTATCGACAATTTTTTGGTTGGACCGTTCCGATTGCCTGATCGTCTGGATGGCGCTAGTTACCTTCTTTTTCTCCAAGAAACTTTGCCAGAGTTATTAGAAGACTTGCCCCTTAATTTGCGTCAAAACATGTTTTTCATGCACGACGGTGCACCACCTCATTTTGCACGTGCCGTAAGAGAATATCTAAATGAACAATTTGCTGGTAGATGGATTGGTAGGGGACAAGAAGCACCCATTCAATGGCCACCGCGGTCTCCAGATTTAAATCCTTGTGACTTCTTCATATGGGGAGCGTTAAAAACAAAAGTATACGAGGTACAAATTAATAATGCTGAACAACTGTGGGACAGAATTCAAAATGGTGTAAACGCACTACGAGAAAACGACGATGTTTTAAGAAGGGTGCATTTCAATTTTTTACGTCGTGTTGACCTCTGCATCAATGAAGGTGGAGGTCACATTGAACATTTGTTGTAAAAAAGTTTTATTTTTGTGTCTACGGCCAACTAAATTTTGTAATACAATTAAACCTGCAATAATAATATCGATTATCAGTGTTTGAGTAAACATTTTTTTTCTTCGAAACTATACGAATTATGGAGTTTTTACAAGAGTCAAAAAATGAAGCTAATGAATAAGTCTTCACCTTAAAAAAAACATAGAATCGTATCATCATCCTTAAAAAAATTCTGAACAAATTTATCAGGGGTGGGGTGGTTTTAACCCTTCTCCAATTTTCTTTGGGTTTCTTTCGTTACTGAAAGTAGTGGCTTCCTTTGAAGTGCCCAGGTACCAAATTTCATTAAAATTGGTTCACACGTTTCTGAACAGCATACAAAAATGTGATTTTTTAAGTAAACTTTGAACTCCTCTTACGGGCAAACGGTACATTTTGGTATATGACAAAGTTGGGTTCAATCGACTTCTTTTGACCTCTAGAATACGTGGTAGCTCTATGTCCCAGGAGTTTTGGGACACCCTGTATATATATGTTTGTGTTGGGTTGCGCCAACAACTTTTAAGGGGGTCAGATACCTGTCCCCTCCCCTGTAAATATATAATAAAGCACACTGTCGATTCCCACAGAAAATATTTAATGAAGAGATTGTACACAAATCGTAAACGTTTTCAAGCATACATATTGCCTATCTTTGGACTAAAATTAGAATAAAACAAGCACTTCAAAAGAAACATATTACTCAGAATTTTAAAAGGCTTACCTAAATAAACAGTTGCATCAAATAATAACTAAATCCTCTAAGTGAATATATAAAATCAAATAAACATGTATGAAGAAAAATTAAATATTGGCGTAAGATATCTAAAATTAAATTTATATTTCATAAATGTATACCATGCGCATAAATTTAACTTAATTTTGTATTCGACGTTTTCTATTAAACACCAATATACATCATTCTAGTTTTACACCAAATGGCATACAAAACTATTTCGTATCGAACGAAATAACATTGAGGGGAATTCCCTTATACATAGAGAATTGGAAGTAGGAATTCCCTTTAAATTAATAAATAAAGTATGAGCAAAAAGTAAGTCCATCAGTGGTGCCTGTGGAATTTTGTCAGATAGTCAGATAGCTATTTGGCTAAGACTTGTCTCAACTTCCTTTGGACGATGTTCAGGTCCACTTCCCGAATTTTTCTAAAAATTCGTGCCCACAACTGTTGTTCGTTTTGGGCCTCCCAACCGTTTTCATAAACCGTTCGACACAATAATGACCAAAATCCTTCTATTGGCGGAGCTTGAGGGACAGTTGGGGGGGGTTATCTTCTCTCGGTACGTAATTGACGTTATTCTGTTCCAACCATTCCCGAGTCCTCCTTTCATAATGGCACGAAGCGAGATCAGACCAAAATATTATATCGTTGTTCTGATGATGGATATTAATAAAATTAAGCATTTTCGGTAAATACCTTTGGGTATAAAGCCCAGCATCCACAGCTTCTCCCCGAACTCGGCCAATATAGGGTGTTGAAATCCCAGCCTCAGAAAGCGCACACCAAGCTAAAACTTTGTCAGCAGATTTCGCTTTTGCTTTGAATTTTACTTCGTTTGGACAGTTTTCAATATCAGAGGTGTAAAATTCGTCGTTACCTTTCATTTCAGAATCTGACAACGTGAAATATTTCTCATCATCCATTATAATCACACGGTTCCTCATAAAATGCCTTCGTCTGAAAGCTCTGCAACATCTATGTAGATATTTTCGAGCTGTGCCTGGGTGTATTTGGTACACTTCCTTCTTTTTCGATAATGTACACCATTTCTGGGCAAAATTCTCAGAGCGGTCTTGCATGAGACCCCAATACGGCGACCCAGCTTTCGACTAGATTCCAATTCTGTCTTGAGCAAATTGTCTATTAATTTAGTTTTTGGCAAATTAGTGCAAGGTATACCCTCTTCGCATTCTCTTATTGTCCTATAAATCGTTGCCTGGCTAACATTTTGATCTCTAAACAAGTTAACAATTTCACGAATGGGCAACCGTCCAACAAAGCGATAGATGCTCTTGTGAATTTCAAGTTTGCACGACATTTTAAACTTAGTTATTGAATAAATTTGACGTTTATCAATAAAAACAAAACATGATTTGTTTACTGGTTTCATGGTAACTAGATCAGACATCAAAATCGAGTAGAAATTTCAAGGCAAACTTTTTCTCTAAACTTATGTCCCATACGTTAAAGCACTCGAAGAAGAAAAGAACAATAAACTGTCTGACAGTGACAGTTTTTCTATTTAACCGTTTTCGTGACACTTTATAATTATTAGCGTTGCATTGTTGATTGTTACTTGTGAATTTATAAATCTCTATTTTATTTAATAAAAAAAGCTAAACAACGCACTAACATGTTCTTATTTAAATGAGGTTATGACGATAATATTTCTAAAAGGGTCTCTATTTTACCAACAGAGGTTGACAGAAGGTTGTTATGTTTTGCTATTGTAATACACATGACTTCACAATTCCACAGGCACCTTTGCTGAATTTACTTTTTGCTCATACTATAATTCTCTATACAGGCCTAAGTGCATAGAGATGCTTGGAAAACCGCGTCCTAGATCTCGCTCTTTCAAATCAATCAATCAATCAAATAGTTATCTATACAGGATTGCTCATTAGTGCCACAAAATTCAATATTGGCATTATTAAAATTATATGGAATTTTCCTTTTTTTTAAGTGATGTAATGTCATAATGCGGACATATTGTTTATTTAAAAATGTTGTTAATCACTTTAAAAACAGAAAAACCTCAAAATCATAATTATAATGCCAATATTGGTCTTTGACGCACTAATGAGCAACCCTGTATATACTTTTACGAAATTAAGAAAAGTTACTAGGAATATTTTCTTAGAATTTAAATCGAACTGACATTTATTTGGACCGTAGTAGGTCAAATAGTGTAAAAAACGTCCGTGTAAAAACAGAATTGAGCGTCGTTAATTTACGTTTAAGATTAATCAAATTATATTTAATGTTCATGTAAACATGTAAGTACATCTGTGTTATACTTATTTTAAATTGAAGAACCTGCCACCTATCTAATTTAGGGACGGCCAGCAGCAACACACATATGAGACCGCTGTTTCAATATATCTTAGTTTTCCTTGTATAATTCATTCTTACCGTTAGTGACAACTGACATACACTGCTCCATGAAATTAACACACCACAACTAACAATCGCAATATTGTTTAAAGTATTGTATGTAATGAAGTACGCTTAATCATAGATAATGCTTAAAATTAAGGAAGTAGCTGTGTTTCCGCCTCGACTTGTATGACAGCTTGACAACGACGGTCCATTGAAATTAACACACGTAACTGCTCTTGTTCAAGATTATCCCACATTTCCACTAACGAATTCCCTAAGTCGTTAAGAGTTGCAGGGGCTGATTGAAGATATCTTACTTGTCTTCCGAGAATGTCCCAGAGGTGCTCAATTGGATTCAAGTCGGGACTTTTGGTTGGCCATTGCAAAAGGAATACCAACGTCGTCTACGTATTCTTGCACAATTCCGGTTGTGTCTGGACTCGTCTGTGAACAAAATGCGTCTCCAATCTTCATTTTCCCGATTCAAGTGGTTTCTAACAAAATCCAATCTGTGTCTGCGGTGGTCTGCAGTCAACTGTGGGCCAATAGCTGGTAATTGTCAGATTTCTTTCCAGAAGACGTTGGCGAACGGTTTCAAAGCTAACCTGCACATTATGTACTGCTGAAAGTTGTCTTTGGAGAGCTCTTGTGGTGGTAAAGCGCTCTCTTAGTGCACGCATTGGAAGACAACGGCCTTCTACAGCAGTAGTAGCACGTGGTCGCCCTTGCCCTGGTCGCCTGTCATGTTCGTTAGCTTTTTTGAAACGCTGGCTGACCCGACAATTGGTTGTGTGGTTCACCTCAAGCCTGTCAGCGAAAGCGCGGAAAAGATACCCTTCTTCGGACAAAGTAAGGGCTGTGACACACTCATCACGACTTAAATTTCTTGAGATTCGTTGTATTTAAATAAGACTGTACAAGCAATTGTTTGATGGCAGCTACACGATTTGATAGATACGTGTTAAAGTAAAACGAAACTGCAATAAAATTGTAAATGTGCATGTAAAATTGATTAAGTTTTTTTTAAGAAGTTAAAGATGTAGAAACAGACCAAGAGTAACGTGTGTCTAACAGGTTTGTAGCAGGCATTCCATGCATTTGGTTGAAATAGATAGCGCACTACTTTTCTATTATTGCAACATTAATAATTGGTGCGTTATATTCTTGCAGCGGTGTATTTCTGGTTTGTTTACATGGAACTTTCAAGTTTAAATATCAGTAGAGTATTAATTTCTCTGCGTCCTGTTCAGTATTAGTATAAATGTTAAATATGTAACAGCAAAAAATCAAAGCACTTGTTAAATACATTCCGTCACAAATTCCATAATTTTAAATACTTAAGTCCATGGTGTACCTACTTGTATTTAAGTCTTAAAATTGCTGCAGTATACGCGAATAGTTTCGATTTCGTTGAATACTGTGTTAAATGTAAACTGTATAATTTTGTGAGACCCGCAGACACATAAGGTCAAAATATCACTATATTAGGGATTTATCAGTGCTTAATTCTTGAGTTTATTTCGTATACGACGGCATGTGCGCCCTCTATTGTAGAGTAGCTACATTTCTCGTATCACACTGTGTAGTACGCATTCAACATTTTTAAAGTGGTCTTAAAATCAAGTTAGATATCTCCATAAACCGTAGCAGATTTATAGATCACTACAAATTATTATATTGGTTAGTTTACTCTATTTTATAAACAGGGAGTAGAAAATGCCTAAATACGTTTAATCGTTTTGAGTCATTTATGGAACCTGTCGTAATAAACTATTTTCTACGGTAAAACAAAGTTCTTGTTCTCCTTTAATAAATTAACAGAGGACCTTTCCAACCAGCAAAAGAACTAATGTCTAATTAAAACATTAGTGTATTTCATTTCCTATTAGGTAAAATAGAAATTAAAAACGAATCAATATTTTATTTTGATTAGTTCATATGTACCAGATTTATTTTTTTTTGTTAAAAAAAAGTGTTTTAAAATTGAAACTAGTATTTATTTTATGCAAAAATTTTTCCCAATTTTCCTTATTTTTGTTTTCTTTTTTCTGGCTATTGATGTGCAATTATCAAAATATACTCGAAAATTATGTAGTTTGAATATTTACATTACCGAATAAAAAACTACATGCAGATTTTGTTTAATATTATAATATTTTATATTTTAGGGTGGAAGAATATTCAATATCATTACAGTCTCGTTACTGTCTAACCAAGAATGTGCTAACAATTAAACAAGAAATATAGTTTTCGTATATGTAACATAAAAATTTGAATTATTCATAAATTTATGCAAACAATGATACATAATAACTACACGAATTACATGGTTTGGAAATTGGTACGCTTCTGATTTAGAGGCCCGATGAAAAATTGCTACAAAAGTGTATAAGAAATCGAATCCCAGAGCATTTTTTTAATTAAAATTTAATCTAAAACAAAAATATGCACATTTAAAAATTGCGCCATTTGATGAACGTCATAGTTCTTTTATCGTGGGGACCGTAGTTCTCTTAACAGTACTATTTATGTATATCATTTATAATTCTGTAGCGTCCATGTGATTTCTAGTGTTTCTTAAGTTTTATAACCTTATACTTAGTTGTGCTTTCTATAATCAAATCTTCCTGTCTCGAAATTTGTATTCATAGCACTAAATTTTTACTATCGACCGCTTCTTTATTACAGTAAACATTACTAATCACGCGGTCACTGCAAGCGGACACCAACTTTTATAATACCGTAACCATTTTGCTAATAAAAACCTATAAAATTTGGCCTGATATTTTCCTCTCGCTTATGCGCGATAATAAAGCATCACACGAGAAACAACAAATATAAATCACGTATTAAAGAACTATGACGTTTCATATTCTCACCGCGAAATCCTATTAAACTAAAATATAATATTAATTATAATTTACCATCGTCCAACAAGTAGGTTAACTTTATTATAGTGTAAAAAATCAATATGATGCATAAGTGATATACCTACTAATAACGTACCTACATATATTTTTTTAATGCTTATTAGGACATTAGTTTGGAAGCCTATAGAAATTGGTTAATGTAACTGTCGATCTTCTTCTATGGTTAGTTGAGGCTCAAAATAAAAGACAGTGGATTTACAAGAATGTCAGAAATACAAATGTCAAAATTGCGTTTTTTTCCAATATCCCATTTTTCCACGTTTTGGTTAAGAGCACCTTCATACACCATTTGAAAAGTTTTTGCAACGAAGTATATAATATGGCATTAGTAGTATTGAAATTATTCGCGCAAAGAACTACTGCATCTCCTATATAAACAACTCTGAAATATAAAGTTAGTCTGTCGAGTAGTTTGTTTGAAGAAGTGTCAATTAAAGGATTCTGAAATTACATGAAAGACCGACAAAGCAATGGACGTGCAAAGAGTACCTACAGCAAGACTAAGAATCATTAAAATCTTCATGATATGGTTTGTAGAAGTGCTCATTAAAGGTTTCTGAAATTACGCGAAAGCCTGAAATACGACCGAAACGATGGATATTTAAAAAGTGCATTTAGACTAGGAATCATTAAAATCTCCATGATGGTTTTCCAGAAGTGTACAATAAAATTTTCTGAAAATAGGTGAATGCCTGAAATAGGACCGAAGGTATGGTCGTCAAAAACAGTTCAATTAGATCAAGACCAAGATATGGTTTTGGAGAAATGTCTATTAAAGTTTCAGAAATTACGTGAAAGCTTGAAAGACGATCGACGCAATGGACGTTCAAAAAGTACAACAAAACCAGGAACCATTAAAATCTCCATGATATGGTTTTGGAGAAGTGTACATTAACATTTTCTGAAATTAGGTGAATGCCTGAAATATGACGGAAGCAATGGACGTCAAAAAAGGGCAATTAGATCAAGATATGGTTTTGGAGAAGTGTATATTAACAGTTTCAGAAATTACGAGAAAGCTTGAAAGGCGATCGACGCAATGGACGTTCAAAAAGTGCAGCAAGACCAAGAATCATTAAAATCTTCATGATGTGGTTTAGTAGAAGTGCCTATTAAAAGTTTCTAAAATTACGTGGAAGCGTGAAAGACGGCCCCCTCAATGGACGTTCGAAAAATGCAACAAGACCAAGAATCATTAAAACCTTCATGATATGGTTATGGAAAAGTATTCAAAAATTTTCTGAAATCAGGTGAATGCCTGAAATAGGACCGAAGTAATGGACGTCAAAAAAGTGCAATTAGACCAAGACCAAAATATGGTTTTGTAGAAGTGTCTATTAAAAATTTCTAAAAGTGCGTGAAAACTTCCGACGCAAGGGACATTCAAAAAGTGTAACAAGACCAAGAATCATTAAAATCTTCATGATGTGGTTTAGTAGAAGTGCCTATTAAAAGTTTCTAAAATTACGTGGAAGCGTGAAAGACGGCCCCCTCAATAGACGTTCGAAAAATGCAACAAGACCAAGAATCATTAAAACCTTCATGATATGGTTATGGAAAAGTATTCAAAAAATTTTCTGAAATCAGGTGAATGCCTGAAATAGGACCGAAGTAATGGACGTCAAAAAAGTGCAATTAGACCAAGACCAAAATATGGTTTTGTAGAAGTGTCTATTAAAAATTTCTAAAAGTGCGTGAAAACTTCCGACGCTAGGGATGTTCAAAAAGTGTAACAAGACCAAGAATCATTAAAATCTTCATGATATGGTTTTTGTAGAAGTGCTCATTAAAGGTTTCTGAAATTACGTGAAAGCCTGAAATACGACCGAAGCAATGGACCTTCAAAAAGTGCAGTAGACCAAGAATCATTAAAACCTTCATGATATGGTTATGGAGAAGTATTCAAAAAAATTTCTGAAATCAGGTGAATGCCTGAAATAGGACCGAAGTAATGGACGTCAAAAAAGTGCAATTAGACCAAGACCAAGATATGATTTTGTAGAAGTGTCTATTAATAAATTTCTAAAAGTGCGTGAAAACTTCCGACGCAAGGGACGTTCAAAAAGTGTAACAAGACCAAGAATCATTAAAATCTTCATGATATGGTTTTGTAGAAGTGCACATTAAAGGTTTCTAAACTTACCTGTAGACTTGAACTACAACCGAATCAATGGACCTTCAGAAAGTGCAGTTAGACCAGGAATCATTAAAATCTCCATGATATAGTTTTGTAGAAGCGCCCATATGAGGTTTCTAAAATTACATGAAAGCCTGAAATACGACCGAAAGAATAGACGTCAAAAAAAGTGCAATTAGACCAAGACCAAGATATGGTTTTGAAGAAGTGTCCATTAAAAGCTTTTGAAATTATGTGAAAGCAGGAAAGTCGACCGACACAATGGACGTCCAAAAAGTGCAACAAGACCAAATTTTGGTGAAGTATCTATTAAATGTTTCTGATATTGCTTGAATGCCTAAAAAGACGACCAAAGCAAAGGACATAAGTAGAGCGCGGATTAAAAAGCATTTATTTTTAGAGAATAAGCGCTTATAATAAGCCTTTAAACCTGAAAATAAGCCAAAACAAAGCCAAAAAAAGCACTCAAAAAAGTTAAATAAAAGAAAAAATAGCTTTTTTTTTAAAGAATTTTATTAACAAAATAAAAAAAACTAAATACAAACACAGTGTAACTTAAAACAAAAAGTTTAAATTGTATTACATGTAATTAATACATGATTAATTAAAAATATTATGAAAGCAATTTTATGATAATGTATTTTTCCAAATTTTCCGGTGAAAAAGATTGTCTTCGGTCTGTTAAAATATTTTTGTAAATAGAGAAACTTCTCTCTACGTGTACCGATGTTATTGGTGCATATTTAAATGCGTTTACAGATTCCACCAGCGGTACATTTTTCTTTTCTAAATTTTGGATAGATTTACTTACATACCAATAATTTGCTTTCAGGAATTCCAAATTTTGCAGTAAAACGTCATCGTTTAAAACTTCGTGGCACTCTTTAATTGATATTGCAGCAGTTTCAGGTAAATCACACACAAGCCTTTTAAATTTTTCTATATGTTCTGCGTAATACATGGATGCTTTTAACCAGGTGCTCCCTAGTGCCCCTCTAGTGAGAATGGGTTCCGGCGGTAAAGGAATTTGGCAACTGGTCTTTAAAAGCTTGAATTCCAAGAGGCGCCTTCAAAAAAATTTTCTTTCCCTTTTTAATTATGATATTTTTTAAGGCAAGATACTTAAAATAAATTAAAAATAAGCCAGAACGAGTACCAAAGGGTTAAAAAAAGCGTTAAGTAAGCATTTATGCAAAGAATATGAAAAATAAGCAATATAAGCAAAATAAAAGTAGTGCCAAACGCTTGCATTTTTTGTGAAACGTGTAAATCCAAAAGCATTTGGAACTGCTTATGTTATAAACAAATAAGCAAAATGCCATAAATCCGCGCTCTAGACATAAGAATCATTTAAATCTCCTTGATGTGGTTTCCTAGGAATGCCCATTCAAAGTTGCACTATATTTTACACCATAACTGACGAATTGAGTGTGCTGTTATCAACATTTCCGCAAAAACGCATGCAAGTGCAAACTTCTCAATAACGTTTGAACCGTTTTAGAAGTTTAGTTACACCATTTACACCCGAAACAAACAACAATTACGACTATGGGACCATCGAAGAAGGAAATATCTATAAATCCGATTGGAAAGGCAACGGTTTTGATTTTCTGGAATGCTAACGGCATATTTCTGACAGATTATTTTCAAGAGGGCTCAGGGTCAAGCTCCGGCAATAATCACAGGTACTACGCCGACCTTTTGGTAAAAAAATATTTATGAAGAAAATCTTTACCACCTCAAAAAACGGTCTATTATTAATTAGTTAATGCACATGCTCATAGAAATATAGTTCCCACCGCAAAACTCAACAAACCGAACTACAAGTTGCTGTCACATCCACAATATTTACCTAATTTTACTTTATCGTATTTCCTTCCACCGTTGGAAAAATCTATTAGTGGAAAAATATTTTCCTCAAAAGAGAAAGTCAACGAAGAAGTTAGATTATTTAACAGATCTTAAGAAATTGGAATTTTGTGACAATGTTATAGCTTTGATAAGAAAAATAATTGTTTCAAATGTCCCCCGAATACAGCCTTTACAATGCATGTCAAGCAACATAAATCTTCGTGCTAGTAGGCTACGGTGCAATGAAAGTCTTAACAGCTGTCACTGTAAACGTCTAACCATGTCGTTGCCTGACAGAAAATTAAAATAAGCTAAATTATAAGAAAAGCATATCAGGGATAATAAAACAGATTATTAGGAGGTACGAAATCGAAACATATAACTCAAAGGTAGCCACAAGTAGTGCATTCTCATGCAATTCATAATGTCACCTTCGCTCTAAAAACCTTGACCAACAAATTAAGTAAATCATACTTTAAAAGCAGGTTTCACATATTAATGTCGTTCTGTTTTTTTCAGTAACTCATTTCGTGCATGAAACATCATGGATGAAACTTTAGTTAGCAGAGTTCCCACATCTCTCAGGTAATTAATTAATTATTCAATTTAATGGTTTAGTATCCGTTGCCATTAAAATTAGCCCGAGCTTGTAGTAGATAAAATTATAGCTTCTAATTTAATGACACTAGTACTAAAATGATCTTTTGCATTATCCATAAATAACATAATTCGTTCTTAAGGTTTCGCCTATAAAATAATGTATACATATATTAGGAAATCCATTGTGACGAAAGCTAAATTGAAAAAACATAATGGGAAAATTATACCCAATCAGTTCCTCGAAAACACTCAAATACCACATGTTATGTAATTAATGGGTTTTAATTGTAGCTACAAAAATATGAAAGTAACTGTATACACTTGTGGCATAATTTCTACTATTTCTCGTGCATAGGTGAATGTGCATTTGTGTATTTACTTACATACAACTGGTTCCCACAGTATATTGCATGAGTGTATGAGACAATTTTCAATTTGCTCAGAGCTCAGGGTCGGCACTCCATTTAAATAAACGTGCAGGAAATTGAGAATCTTTAATGTTCGTGTTTGCATCCTAGAGAATTAAACATTAATACGAGTTAAGCAACACCACACCATTGTTGACTAATTTTAATAGCACGTATATATAATTTTATAATTATTAATCACTCGATCTGAATTTTTGAATAGGTGTTTGCATTTACTATTAGAAACACTATTCCACATGCATATTTTACTGCTTATTTATACCATTACTATATTAAATCGATCTTTCAACAAGACGTTGTTACCTACTTTTTAAAACGCTCAGTGAGTATGTGTAACTTATTCTGATTATTAGCAATAGACAGCAAGAACAGAGGCTCTCTTGGTTGCTAAGTGGCCACTTCGCCCATTACAACAACCCACCCTCAGTTTTATCGTTAAAATTCTAATTGCAACATCCAAGTGATAATGAACAATACTGAATAAGATTTACAGCGCTGTGGTGCAAATAGGAGTGCAAATACTATTTGAAATTTAATTCAATTCACTGTCCTCCACCTACATAATTAACATTTTAGAAATGCTTAAAAATCTGTGCAGTAATTTACTTTAGAATTCTGCCATGATCTGGTTCGATTGTGATGCTATTGAAATTGCATACTCGATATCGTCACATATACTGGCACAAGGAAAAACAATTATAAATTTAATTATAAAACATTTACGTATTTTATAGGATAATTATTTTCTTTTTAGTTACATTAATTTGTATGTACAATATATATCTACCAAATCGAATAAAATAAACGCGAACCATACTAGTTTCTAAATTAACTATTTGTTTTCTTTAATTTTTTTTATCGGATGGTAAATGTAAAATAAAATCAGTGCAGATATTGCAAGTTATTTATATGAGCACCAACTTGGTGTCACAATTTTTGAAAATCATGTTTTCCTTTTGAAGTTAATAAAATAAGATTGTTTTCTAGATGGAAATAAGCTTAAAAATTTAAGATTTTCATAACAGAAAGCAAGTATTTTTTGAAGAACTGCTTATACTGGTGTTTTATTATACGATAATCTTTAATCTGACTTTCACAAGATTAAAATTAATATTTCAGTGAAACTTGAATATAACGCCATCGGTTATTGCGGCAGCTTGGTTAAAACGGCATATTTTGACAGGTCCTGCAGTATTCCATAATAGTATATGATAATTTAACTTAGGCATAGCGACAATGTTTATAACGAATGTATAACAACAATATTATGTTGACAATGTTAAATGTTTAAGCCATTTGTAGCTTTGCAACTATATCAGCTGCTGCATTTGCTGGATTTACTATTATTGGTAGTCGGCCTCGGTGGTCTAGTAGTTAGCGCACTTGCGTTTAGGTCCGAGAGACGCGGGTTCGCTCCTAGCTGAGGTCGGTGAGATTTTTCTGGCGGGGAAAAATCTTCAGTCGCGTAAGAAGTAAAGCCGTAGATGCCGTGCCAGTATTATATGGGTTGGAATACCCAGATAAGCCAATGGTGGCTACAGTGCTTAGAGATGCTTGGAAAACCGGGTCCTAGATCTCGCTCAATCAAATACAATACTATTAATGGTAAATTGCGATGTGCCATTTAATGCCATTTGATGAGTCATAGGTGTCCAGTAATAACGACATTGAACCGCTAAATTGCAGAAATTGTTAAAAAACATGTACGAAAACCTTCGGAAAAACTTAATATCTTAATGCAACAAAGGAAAATTACGAACTTTTGGAAACCTGTAAATATTGAGTAAATATTAATATTAAAGAATTGTGTTGTTACTTTACAAAAACATTTATGTACGTAATTATGTTTAAGTTTTGAATTATATTGTAGATGTTTATAACAATAAACAAGATTTAGATACATTATGGTACATGTTCTGTTATAACGAAAAATCGGTTATAACATCAAAATGTTGTAGCCTTTCAATGTCGTTATATCCAAATTTCACTGTATTTCTGTAAAATTATTGAATTTTAGAAGATAACTACTCGAACTTATTGCATTTCCCTCTCGCTCTCTGTTTCTCTTGCCCTCTCACCGGTTTTAAGGGTTCCGTCATTCCCTTCCGTTTCCTAGAAGTTTCCAATATTTTCGGTCCATTCAGTCACCCTGCTGAATGTTTCTTCTTTGCATACTACCTCTTTCTCGGCCTATCTCTCTTCCTTCATTCTGACTATGTCCATTCCATTGCAAGCTTGGGAATTCTGTCATCTTCCATTATTTTTACTTAGCCAAACCATAGTAAGTGTCTTCTCTCGATCACTTGTATTATGTTTTCTGTTCCCATAATTTCCTTTATGGTTTCGTTTATTACTCGGTTGATTCTTGACACCCTTGTTGCTCTTCTGATAAAGCCCATATATTTACATATTAGTTGATGTTATATACTTGTTCAGCCGTATGTTATTTGGTGCTCCAATTACTTTAGTAGTTTTTTATATTTCTTCATTTATATCAATTCTGTTCACTCATTCCTTCTCCAGTATTTGCTCAGATAAGTATAATTTTCACATTTTTCTATTGTTTCGTCTGTTTTTAACTTTACCCTGTCAGTACGAATTCCTAGCTGCAACTATTTAGTTTTATCAATGATAAGTGTTAATCCCCATTCGGTATATTCTGCTTTCAGCTTCCCAGTCATTTACTTCCCTGATCATCAGCAAATTGTAATATGTATAATGTTATTCTCCCCTATTAGCACCTCCGTTCCGCTATACTTTCTTTTGCAGACTTGCAGTGCGTCTTCCACGTAGGAGTGTATTTTGAATTTTGTAGATAGGCAATAACGGACATTCCTGTGTCAGTCTTTTAGTTACCACGAATGATTTTGTTCTTAACGTAACTCAGACTATTTCTCTCGTGCGGGGTTTTAACTAGGGTATGATTCAAATTTTCAGTCAGGCACACCATCGTACATCTTGGCTATATCAATCATCACTATATGCAACCTCATCCAGAACCTATTTTTTTTTGTATTATTTAAAAAAGTGTAGATAGATTGTATAAACAGGTACTCCCTGCTCTGATGCAGCTCTACTCTGCTGCTTCTTTGTCGTTGTATTCTCTCCATTGCATTTCTAATTATTCCACTCTATATTTTACTGAAGGCGTTTAGGACCACTATTCCCCTGTAATTGTTATCTTTCCTGCTTTTTTTTACTTACGTCCCATTGTTTAAAAATTTTGTCTCCATTATTTACTTATTTATTCATTCACGTTTTTGGGATTCTCCATGGGCCTGATGCCTTTCTATATCGTAACGTCACTATTGGTTTTTCCATTGTACTTTAGGCTACTTCAATATTTCTGTCCCTTCTAATTTGTTGATAGTCCTCATATTGAAATTCTTGATAGTCTTCTGTTCTTTATAGTCTTGTTGCCGTTGTTGTTCAACAATGGATTGAATCTTTATCTTTTTTCTTTTAGTGGTACTTTTAGGTGTCTTGATAAATGTTCTTCTGTTCCTTTTCCTCGTATGTATGTTTCCATTGCTCTACATTTAGATTTCCACGTTATCCTTTTTGTTTTCTTTGCCTTTTGTTTAACGGTTCGTTGATGTTGTTTATAAACTTTTTTATCAATTCTTGCCTTTGCATTCAGCCATCGCCATACAGCTCTCCCTTTCTCTATATCTCTTGTTCAAACTACTCATTTTTTTAATGAGTTTCCCTTCTCTTCCTTTTCGGATTGTATCCTAACGCCTCATATGCCACTTGATATAGTTGTAAACTAGTTCGAGCTTCATTGTCTCCGAGTTTCTAGTTGAATGTATTCTGGTGTATTGTATAGTATGTACTCACATACTCAACTGTTTAGGCTATATTTATTTTCGACTTTCTGTTTCTATATTAGCCACTAATTTAACACTATTTTGGATTTTACTAAGTAGTGGTCAGTTCAACACGACGAATTTCAAAGTTAACTTTCCCAACTCTATATTTCCTCTTGATCATGATGGAATCTCCTATTTTTTGCACGATTTCCTGTATACAGGGTGTTAATGAATTGCAGGAACAAACGTCTAGGGCTTAAAGTATACATGAAAACAAACATTTTTTGTTAATAAATGTATGGTCAAAAGTGTTGAATTTCAAGGATAGTTTCTCCAAGATTCTTTAAGAAGCGCCTAAATGTAGGCAACTCAATTTACTACCTACTATTTGTTTCCATAACAACGGAAATTAATACAGTATAAATAAGCCCTCTTTCCCACTTTTCAAATTCAAATTCCGTCGTTATGAAAACAAATAGTAGGTAGTAAATTGAGTTGCCTACATTTAGGAGAATCTTTGAAAAGCTCTATCTCTACAAGGAAACACTTTTGACCATACATTTATTAACAAAAAATGTCTGTTTTCATGTATACTTTAAGCCCTAGAAGTTTGTCCCTGCAATTCATTAACACCCTGTATACTTTACTTCAAATATGAACATACCTATCCCTCGATTCCGCTTCCTTCCTTCTTTGTTGCTGTGAGAACTATTTAGCCTATCGTTTTAATTTCCCTTATGACTTCCTGCATCTTTTTAGTTATTCCTGTAGTATTGCATGTACCAATAATCATTCTCCATTTATATTTTTGCGTATTTGTCTTTCATTTTTTAATTCATCTCTCAGAAACAGTGAGAAGTCCTTTTCACAAATTCTTATACACACATGGTGTCCCGATGAATGGATCTATAGACAAAATGCTTGGTAAAATATATATTTTATGTCGTAAAAATACGTTGGTTAAGAATTATACATTAAAATGACAAATTTTAGATTTATGATTATTTTGCTCAGTTATAAACTATAAAGTACCTATTTTCCATTTAGTAAACGATAACATCTAATGCCAATGATACAGTTTAGCTTTAGATTGTTATCCGAAGTATCTGCTAACAAAAAGTAGCTTTATCAAATAATCTGCAAATAATTATTATTACGCTGGCATTAAAACAACAAATATTGATTTATCGTTATTTTTTAAATTGTGCTCAGTTGTAAACTTTAAAGTGCTTTTTTTTAATTAAACGATAGCATCAATGACAATGATATAGTTTAGCTTTAGATTGTTGTCCAAGGTATCTGCTTACAAGAAGTAGCTTTATCAAATGTTCTGCAAATAATTATTATTACGCTGGCATTTAAACAACAAATGTTCAAATTATCATTATATTCTAAATTGTGCTCAATTGAAAACTTTAAAGTGTTTTTTTGTTTATTAAACGATAGCATCTAATGACAATGATATAGTTTAGCTGTAGATTGTTATCCACAGTATCTGCTTACAAGAAATAACTTTACCAAATGTTCTGCAAATAATTATTATTACGGCGGCATTAAAACAACAAATATTCGATTTATCATTATTTTTTACATTGTGCTCAATTGAAAACTTTAAAGTGTTTTTTTGTTCAGTCAACGATAGCATCTAATGACAATGATATAGTTTAGCTTTAGATTGTTAGCCAAAGTATCTGCTGACTTCAGCTTTATAAAATTTTCTGCAAATAATTATTATTACCCTGGCATTAAAACAACAAATGTGCGATTTAAGATTATTTTTTAAGTTTCGCAGAATTATAAACTGTAAACTATATATTCTTTTTAATAAACTACAACATCTAATGAGAATGATATATTTAGATTGTTAGCTAAAGCATTTGCTTACAAGGCAATAGCTTTATTCTGCAAATAATTATTATTACTCTGACATTAAAACAACACATCGTTGATTTATGATGAGGTTTTAATTTTTTTTTTTTTCTTTCAAAAATTGGTAAACAGTGCCACTTCCACATTTTGATTAATAACCACATCTTAATAAGCTACTAGTTTTGTAATACGTTCTGCTGCTTATATTGAAGACATTATTTGCGGTAAATTCCTATAGCTAATATTATTTTATTTTGCGTTGCATTAAAGTGCTGTTACTTAGGTAACTTGTCTATATTATCTTACTAACTAAAACACTTATTGTTTATACGAGGAAATATCACAGTCCTGCAATATTAATAAATTTAACAAACTTTAAGTATGAATAGTTAAAACATTTAAAATTTTAGGACTAAATGATACATGAGTTTATGGTTTAGATTTGTCACTTAATCGATATTTCATATACACCCTGTATATAATTAGTCTTCTTACAAACATACGCAAAACACATTACCTACAATAATATTCCTGTTCATTCTCATTCAATGATGTCGGCAACATAATCAGTAATCAGGATATACTAATAAGCTCTTGTAAAAAAGTTAGACGATAACTTAAATGGTCGTTTGAAAAAGAATAAGTATGTGCTGGATGTTTAAAAAATGATCCAAATCATCAAGAATACGGTAATTGTAAAGTATACAAGAACCGCTATATATGTACAATCACGGTTGTTCGAATTTCTCGATGATTATACACATTACAATCACCAAATTGATGATGTTCTAGTTTGAGAAAGCTGATAATGACCCACTTGTACTTGCTAAATTACTCAGCATTGAAAGTATGTAGTAATTAAGATCAGGAATCAATAAGACTAAATAAGTTTAGTGTACAAATATTCGAATGTTGCTCTTTTTTTCAATTGGTTTAATAAAAAATTAAGAAAATTCATTCAAAATTACAGATTGATTTACTTAAAAGTTCCTCGTTTACAGAAGCTAATTAATTTACCTAATCCGAAATTGGATATCAGCTTAATCTCTGTAATAACACTGTAATGATGTAATCCTAATTGCGCACTAACTAGGTTTTTTCTGTTTGAGCAAAGGAATGATAGTTAAAAGGTGAAAAACCAGCATCAGCAGAATGTCTGTGTGGCAATTACCCACATCTCTTTAAAGATATGAGTAAGATTATTGTCAGCAAATACAAACGTTGAAGGAAACGTTTGTTTATTATTTTCACAGTTTACACGTTTTTGTTGCTAGTGTATGGAAGTGAATTGGCAGATTGCGATCATGAAATGTAAGAAATACTTCAAGGAACAGGGAGTTTTCAAAAAGGTAAACGTAGCCTTAATTTGCGGTCAATAATAATCGATCTAATCAGAGGTCGTGAATGTAACAATACTTAGTTTAATGTGTGTGCAGATCTTTTGCAGATTTAATTTCCCATTTAATTCTTTTGATTAACATATAGATAAAAATCAGCGTTGCTGTTTTGTATTTGTTTAAAAAGGTGTTAATTTTATTGCTTAAATTGCAATTGTACTTAAAAGTGTTTGAATATCAGATTCGTTTCTAGTTAATCCATCAGTTTTAAACACAAAGAACTGTAATCGACGAATAAAAAAGGTCGCCATACAAAGGGTAATTAAAACAGTTGAATAAATTTATGAAGTAAATGTTAGCACCAAACAAACCGTCACTGTTTCCCAAGGGTGATGTCATCTATTTAGGAATTTTAAATAAAATGCACTATTTTAATGCAAATGCGTAATGCGGCTAATTATAACATGTCTGTGTGGCACCGTATTTACCATTTTGCAAGCTTTCAAGTGGCATATTATTTAATAGGAACATAAAATGCACTTTTTAATACTTAAGAAATAATAATAAAAAACTTATGCACTTATTGCTCTACTTCTATTATGTATCCTATTTAAACGTGCTGATACATTATTTGATTCACAAAGCGTTTCTTATAGCAGTTTTTATGATGACATGATTTTTAAATGCAATAAAAACCACCCCACGTATTGCCATGGTTTTTATAGATTTATCGTCATTTATATTTATAAGAATAGTAAATATTAATTTTGGTATCATCTGCTTTATAGTTGAAATAAAAAAGTCAAATAATCAATTCGTGTAGTGCTAATAAAATTAATAGATATTAAGATAATGGAATATTAAGTAACATATGGTGTTTATTTATTATTCGTTTGTTTTTACGAACAGTTCTAAAAAGTCATTCTTCGTGGCAACAAAAAATTGTTTTGTACTTATCCCACAATTAAAAGCAACTGTTACCGACTAATTACTTCATTTAAGTTTTTCACACAATGATTCACACATTCTCGAGGTAGTACTGTAATCTTTCTGATTACAAGATAATCGCGTTGTCAAAATTAAAAAAAAAAACATTTACATAAAAATTTACGAGCTATATAGCAACGAAGTTCCTTAAAATTAGCTAAAGTAGGCGTTTTCTATTGTCATCGTAGATATATTAATCATATTAACAATATGTTACTGCTAATGTTTATATTACTGTTATCATCAATACCATGAATAACATTGTCTTTGTTGAACTGGCAAAAATAAATTAAAAAAAAAAGATATATTAATACGCAACCCTTCTACATATTTTCATAAGTACTAAACAACGTACGCAAGATTCGAATAAGGTTTAAAATGATTGGAAAATTAATAAGAACTTATGGTAAAAGAATGTCAAAAACAGGCGAAGAGCAACCCAGATTTATCATATTTCTGCACGTAATTTAATGATGAATAGTTTTCACCTTACAAACGATAGAACGACGACTAACAATAGCTTATAAAACGTTTTGTTCTCTATAATGATTCAGTTCTGAAAATCGCTTGCTTTAAGAGTTCTGTTGAAATAATGAAATAAACTTTGTAAATGTAATTTGTCAGTTTAAACTAGTTTGGTATTAACGTAAACTTCAAAATAAGACAAGACAACATCCAGCTGAAATCACATGCGAGGATAGTAAAGTTGCGCGGATACTGTCTTCCCAGATACATTTATATGCGACATGCCAACTGTTATCTATTGCAGTCATTGATAATGATGATTGATTTGAAAGAGCCAGATATAGGACGCGGTTTTCCAAGCATCTCTAAGCACCGCAGTCATTAGGGCGTTAATTTTTGGTTTGGTTTAAATCAGTCTTCAAAACTATTAAAAACCCTTTTGGCGGAGTATCACTATTCATTCATTGTAGATTTTTGGGAGGATGAAATATCTCACGTATACTTAAGCCACCTAGGTAGGCCCATTGTGCTGCTTCCCCAGAGCTCCCCAATTTGGGCATCACCAAAGCCATCCAGTCCTTTGGTTGTACTTGAGAACATCCGCAACTGGGGTGTTGCTGATTTCAGCCATATCATGCCAAGTCTCCCAACATGGATCCTCACAGGACGTGTTCTGCCGCCTCGTTATCCCCGTTGCATCCTCGACAGTTTGAGCAGTCCGCCAGTCCCATCCTGTGCATATGTTGATTTAGGGTGCAGCGGCCAGATAAGATACCTACAACTAGTCGCAGGTTCTTTCGGGACAGTTGCACACAAAATTTGGCTGTCTTTAGCGAGGGTGCACTAATAGCAGCCCGTGCATGACGACAACTTTCAGTGTTTACCCATCTTCGTGTGAAGTTTTTTAGGGTTTCTTGGTATAGCATACAGCTTAATGTCCTCACAGATACAGGAATAACGGGTTCTGGTCCGCAAATAGGTTGTTCGGAGGCCAGTCTCACAATCTCACCAGCCTCCTCATATAAGAGAAATGACATTATCTTTTGAGATATCGTCGATACGTTGGTTCTTGACACGTCGTTCAAGAATTGCATCTGCACCATGCATTATTGCCACTACCTCCGGAGTATCAGTATCATATGTAATAATAACATCTCCCAGCGAAAGTCTAAATGGGCTAATGAAGAGCCAGTATCCCACACGAATTACCCGGCTTCGATTCCTGGCCGGGATAGTTAAATTGTTTTTTAATTTAACTGTAGTTTTTTTTTGTTAATGTTAGCGATATTATATATTCATTTATCACCCAATGTTGTTAATTTAGTAATAATAATTTTATTTTGCCGTTTTCCAATAGTTCATTAAACCCTACTGGTAGTAAAAGCCTAAACGTTTGGTATTAACGAATAGAACAAAAACTTCAATTAAGAAAACATTTAATAATTGAAAATACTTTACAAAAAAACGGCACCTCGATAGAGAGTAAAAATAATTATTGCATATAATAGTAGTACTTTGTGGAATGGGGATCTTCAGATGTTTTAAAAATTGATTTAAACTTAACAAATTAAGGTAGAATTGCGCAGATACTGTATTCCCTAGATACTTTTTAATGCGTCTTTACGCATTTACAAATTAGTTTGTACCAACTGTTATTGATGGGCATTACTAAGGCCATAATTTATTAAGTTTAAATAAATTTTTAAAATAATTAAAGATCCCCATTCACGATATACCACTATTATATGTAATAACGACATTTCACAACGAAATTTTAAAGAGCTAATCTAACGAAACATGGACTCTTATCCCACCAACTAGATGTCTGCTTCCGGCCGTGGTTCCGCTTCTTTCAAATATTTTTCAATAAATTACATTTTTTATCAATGTTAACGGTATTATCAATTTGCTAATGTAGATGTTGTTCTATTCGTTAATACCAGACGTTTAGATTTGTACAACCAGTAGGGTTTAATGAACCAGTGGAAAATGATAAAATAAAATTATTATTACTAAATTTAAATATTAGGTGATAAATGAATATAATATAGCTAACATTAACAAAAAAAATCTATATTGCATAAATTAAAATAGAAATAAAATTGTCCCGGTTGGGAATCGAAACCGGGTAATTCGCATGGGAACCTGGCTCTTCATTAGATTGCGCTCAAATTTGCTCCGTTCTTTCTTATTTCTCGATCATGTTTTAGTCTCTGTCCATGAGTTTCCTCTTTTGCCGAGTTTGCTCATACAACGTCGTTCCAAGTCGCTGTTGGTCTCCGTCTTCCTCTTTTCGTTTATGTTCTTGCTTGCCAGATTTGTTTAACTGGATCTCAAGTCATCCTTTGCTAACACC
Source organism: Limonius californicus (assembly GCA_014611495.1). Classification (NCBI taxonomy): domain Eukaryota; kingdom Metazoa; phylum Arthropoda; class Insecta; order Coleoptera; family Elateridae; genus Limonius; species Limonius californicus. The sequence continues at coordinate 3,780 of JABXWE010103386.1, read as the reverse complement.
TCCACGAACTTAGCACCCTGTTCTCTAAAACTTCAATACAGATTTTACTGTCTTCTCTCACTTATTGGATTCGTATCCTGTTTCTTTGTGTTATTTCGTGGACTTTTCGTAAATACTTCATATACATTTCCTGTATTTCACTTTTTCCTCTGTTACCAAGTATCCAAGATGCACAGCTATATGTTAGAATTGGTCTAAATATTATTTAGTAAACATTTACCTCTTTTATCTTATCTGATAAAACTCCTATAGAGTGCATAGTACGTCTTGTCTGACTTTCCTATTCGTTCAATAATTTCCCTGTTCTAGTTCTACCTCATCTTATTTAGATATTTAGTTTTAGTTCTTGCCGATCTTCTGAAGTAGCCATTACTTTTGTTTTGTTCCTATATATTTCTATTCCATTTTTCATTAGAATCTCATTCCATGCTGTTATCTAGTCTGCTAAATCTTTTCTAATTTTGGGTGATAATTACGGTATCAGTTTTAATGCCCATTCTGAAACTGCGACCTTTAGAAAGCTAAATATAATTTCTTACTGATTATTTCATTACATTTCCTTATGATGACATTCATAATATAATAAATGGCAAGGGACTAATAATACCACCTTACCTCAATTTTTCTTACAGATGTACAGGCTTTGAACGACTCTTATCATTTTATTGCATACTTCTCTCTTGTGCAGACTTTCCCTTTTGTATTTTTTTTCATGGTACTTTCTCGAATGCATTTTCCAGATCTCTACGCTCTCGAGTATAGGTTCTATAATTTCTCTTAGTTCCTTTTCTACAATATCTTCATAGACTTTTAGGACTGTAACCAATAAAGTTATCCCACGGTAGCTTTTACTGGCCCCTTTTTTGTAGATTAATAGTATTTGCCCTACTTCCCAGCCTTTAGGTAATTTTTTCCTCTCTATTTACTTTATTGAATATTTCTAATTGCAATTCATTTTCTTTTGGTACCAAACTTTTAATTATTTCAAATCTATCCTGGTGTTTTACCAAATTTTAATTTGTTTATTGCCTCTTTCAAATCTATCGTTGTTATTTCTCCTTCATCGTTATCTATTATTTCTAAAGGATCTGCTCTATGTTTTTGATCGTGCTCATCTTCCTTCTAATAAGTCTTGAAAATATTCGGTCTATCACTTACTTATCTCTTTCTCTCTTCTGTTAGTATTTCACCGTCTGCACTTCTTACGACTGTTTAGTTGACTGTTAGTTTCCCGCTTCTCAACGATATTAATATTTTATAAAATGGTATTTGGTTTCCATTAGTATCTTCTTTACTACTTGTTTACCAGTCTATCGGGTATTTTACTGTCGTTCGTTGTTCCTGGTATTTCCCTTAGTTTTGTATTGTTCTATTATTATTTAAGTATTTTTGCCACATGTTCTTCTTTATTTTAACCTGTTCTCCTATATCTTCGTTCCACCATGCTGTTTACTTTTTCTGTCTTATAATTTCCTTTTTGGCAACTTTAATTACTTATTCTTTAAAGATGTCTATAATTCATCAGTACTTTTTATTGACTTCCATTAATCATTTCATATAACTCCTTATCTATTCTGTTCGCAGATTTCGCAGAGATGGTTTCAGATGACGGTCTTCCAGTTTTTTCATGTTCTTTATTCCCATTTCCCCTTGTATTTTTGATATTAATAAGTACTAATCATTATATATTTCTGCTTTTCTCGAGACTATTGTATGGTTTATCGTTTTTCTGGTGTCTGCTTCCACCATCTCTATCTCTATTGCTCTCGTGTGTTTCACTGTTCTCTTGCATACATTTGTATTTATTCAGGAGTAAGGTTCAATAGAATCACGTTTGAAGACTGTAACAAAATTTTAATTACCTCAATTCAAAAAATATCCATTAAAATTAAAGCATGAATCCCACTGTCGCACTAATCTATAATAGGTTCCTTGCTGATAAAATTCTTGCGGCTGTTGACGAAACCATTCGCTTAACAGCAGGTTGCACTTTAGCGTCCTAAGTGAATCGCTGTCCCGTTAGCGATTGATTTCAATACCACTTCCCAGTACATACACGTAAATATGTCTTGAATCACTCGGGCTACCTAGGGGCATTGTCATACAAAAGAATGACAACGTTTGTCGGAACGTTTATTCTTGATGATGACCCATAAACGTTGTAAGGGGTCCGCGTACCGTTCAACATTGATGGTGACACCAGGTTCTTTAAAATCGAAAACACTTTAATAATCAAAAAATACGGTTAACATTACTTTTCCCGCTGAAATTTGAGATCGGAATTTTTTGGCTTTGGAGAATCTGTATACTTCACTGCATGCTCTGACACTTCGATTCCGGTTCATAGTGATTCACCAAGATTCATCACCGGCAACAATCTGATGTAAAAAGATATTGCCTTCTTCTTGGTAGCGCATCAAATGCTGTAGTGCCGAACGAAAATTCTTTTGGTCATCGGAACGAAGCGGGGAATCCACGGAGCAGCCACTTTGTGATAACCAAGAGTATGAATAATGGAATGAACACTTCCTACACTGACGCTCATCATTTCAAAAAATTCTCTGACTTTAATGCATCTATTTGCGCGTAAACCAGTTTCCAGACGTATCACGTTTTCATCTGAAGAAGACGAGCCAAATCTTTAGTAGCTCTCTTCTTTGTCACAAATTCCTGCACAACTCAACCACTGCCGTGTGAGAATAACTACAATCACCATAAACAGCTTCCATTCTCTCCTGGATTTCTAGTGGTTGACGTCCTTCAGCGGCTAAATATTGCATAACAACGCATATTATCTTTGGACGGATTGTCTATGGTAAACACCATTTCCGAGCCCCATAAAAATGCACACAAAAAAGCAACCGCAAATAAATTTATCAGACACCTAACGAAGACGCCAATAAACACTTTCAACCATCGCATGCAATTGTCATCATGATCAAGTCGCGCCTACGCGATTCAAACCTGTTTCTATTGAACAATCCTCGTATGTTCAGAGAACGTAAGAACTTGTCTAATTGGTTTAATATCAGAACTTTGTAACTAATTTTAGTTGCTTAATATAACTATCAGGTTTGAAGGTATCACACCATAGCTAAGCTACAATTTTTCGAACAAAAAGACATAATCAGTTAGCTTTATTTTGGGTAAAAAGTAAATATGAATTTCCTACGAAATGTTTGAATTCTCATACAGGTTTAGGATAACAACGTGAACGTTTTCTTGTCTTTATGGGTAGTTGCCGTCATACTTGCATTGAACTAGTAATTTGTAAATGAATGCCTTAGCGAAGATGATTCTTTTATTTGTGATGGGAATGTGAAAGGCACTTTTTGTTGCTACAGGCAGAAGCATCATGTGCGTAAACCTCAAAGCACTGGAAAATTATAGTAGTTCATAGTAAACTTTTTTAAATCCAACAACTTTCCCCTTGTGGTACGCCTTTTCACATCTTGATGAAAAAGAGCAATTAATGGTTAATCGATTTATTATAAAAACAAAACGTGTTCATCGCGCCCTTGGCATTTGCTCTATAAATTGCACAAACGTAGAGCGTGAGCGAGTTTCCCAATACTTAGGGGTGTGGGATGAATATCAATAATTTGATAATGAATAATCTTTAAATAATACAGTTACGGTTATTGTAAAGAATTGATCGTTAAATATCGCAGCCTTGTCAATGTATGATGTATGAAACAGCATCATTCTACACTTCATCATCTTAGATTATAATTCTATTAACTTTGTCTTCACTTAACAAGTCGTGGCCACTTTAAATTA
>JABXWE010103385.1:0-19396 GCA_014611495.1 Limonius californicus | reverse complement strand
TTTGCCTGGTTTTTGTACAAGTATTATTTGGCCTACCTTCCATGATGACGGGAAATACCCCGTTCTGAGGATAGCGTTATAGATATGTGTCAGTGCTATTAGAGCCTTCCGGGGAAGTTGCTTAATGACATTGCCTTTTATGATGTCATATCCAGGCGCCTTTTTCGAGTTTAGGTCTTGTGTAATTACTGTTGTAACTTTTTGTATGTTGGTAGATTGAATTGGCAGAGCCATTTGACATGGAGCAGCTAGGAGGGTTTCAATCTCCTCTTCATGTTGGTCATATTCTGTTTCGTAAGGTTGAAAAACGTTTGTCAAGTGATCTGCGAATGCAATAGCCTTTTCTTCATCTGTTCTTGCCCATGATCTGTCCATCTTTCTAATTGGGGGAATGTTATCTTGGTTTTTGTTGAGTTTAGCTGTGGCCTTCCACAGAGAATAGTCCGTAGCTTGCGTTGGTGTCAGTTTTTCAAGATAATCGTGGATTGACTGATTTTTCTCAGTTTGCAGCAATGTCTTTAAATTGCGTATAGCACCATTTAATCTTTCTTTGTCTTGGGGGGCCCTTGTTGACATCCAAATCTTTCGTAGCTTCCTTTTTTTTGTTATTGCTTTTCTTACCGTCTGAGAGCAATTAAACTGATTAATATTAGTATTAGTATCGGGGGTAGAGTCCCAAGCGGCATTTTGAATTATGTGTGTCAGGTTTTGGACAGCTTTGTCTATGTCATTTGAAGTTTTGAGGGGGATATTGATGTTAATCCTTTCTTCGATTAATTCCCTAAAAAGTTCCCAATCTGTGTATTTATTGGTAACTGATACTGGTTTTTGTCTACTTATAATTCTAGAGCTGAAAGTTACTAATATTGGCGAATGGTCCGAGGAGAGATCCAAGTTTTGTTCTGCTAGGAGTTTGTTAGGGGTTATACCTTTTGTTATACAGAAGTCAATAACATCGGGTGTTTTGTTTCTATCGGTGGGCCAATATGTCGGTTTTCCGGTAGATAGCACGTTTAAGTTATTCTTATTGATACAGTTTACAAGCTCACGAACCTTGGGAGTTATCAGCCGTGAACCCCACCTGGAATGCTTAGCATTGTAATCTCCCCCGGCCAGGAATCTGTTTCCGAGTGTATTGTAAATACAATATACGGGGTGTTGAATATCAAGTGTAAAATATTTTTAGGTCTAGTACGGCTCAATATAAGTAGAAAAGTATTTTTAATTCTATTAAATTAAATAACCGATGGAAAGATCAATGGTAGAAATATCGCTAAAAGATCGAAGAACAAACACATAGCTAAAAGAAACAACTAAAGTGAAATATATAGTAGGGAAAATACTCGACAAAAATAGAAACAGGCAAAAAATGTTGAGAGGATGGTAAGTGGACGAAGAGGGTGATGCAATGGAGACCTAGATTAGGAAGACCATAATGTGGGCGTATGATATAAAAAGAGCTACAAATTGATGATTGGATGCAGAAAGCAAAAGATAGACAGATATGAAATTCCTTGGAAGAGGGCTACATCCAAAAATGGATTAACATAAACAGCGGATGATGATGATGAAATTAAATGTTCAAATGCCCTCCGTCACTATCGACGCAGCTCCAGTAACCCCAATCAAACGAAATTCGTGTTCTTTAAAAAAATATGGTGGTCCTGAAAGTAAGATTTGTGACCCCAATTCTTCTAACTTGTTTACACGCTCTGCATAAACATGACTTTAAAGGTACCCTAGGCAAAAAGGGGTTGCTACGTGCTACATGATCCCAACGGCCTATTCATTTTTCCTGGTATATTTCGTTGGGATGTTTTGGAATTAATACTAAATAATGTGGCAGAGCACATCGTGCATAAGAGTAAGCAACCCTGATGGCGTGCGTCTTCGTAATTACACAAGTAACAACTCAGTAATAGTTAACGCCCCACAGGACTTCACCTACCATCCATACCGAATGGATCATCTTCCGGATATTCTGGACATAGTTTTACAGAAAAACTTCTCTCAATCAATACAACAAACGGTAGTTACTGAACTCGACTCTGATCACTTACCAGTGATTATCACATTCAGCATAGAACCACGAACAATTAATAAACTTCCAAGACTTATTAATGGCCGAGATGATTGGGAGAACTTTCAAGAAACTTTGGATACCAAACTCAAATGTTCTGCACATACAACTACTACCGAAGACATAGACAATTTAATAGATCACTTTCTAGAAACCATAAAATACACAATTGACAATGCAACGAAAACCAGACCATATAATAACAGATACAAGCAAATTGAAGCAATACCAGTATTCATTACGAACCTTATAAAAGAAAAACAAGCACTACGGAGACAGTGGCAAAGAACCAGAGATCCAAACATCAGAACCAATCTAAATAGGCTTATACGTCAAGTCAAATTTGAGCTAGACCAATATAGAATAAACTGTTATAAAGACTACATAACAGAATTACAACCTGGTGATCCAACAATGTGGAGAACCACGAAAAGAATTCTAAAGCAATCACCTAAACCTTACTCCATCAAAGAAAACAATATAACATACAACTCAGACAAGGAAAAATGCTCTGTATTTGCGAAACATCTGGAACAGGTATTTACCCTAACACACAACATCAACAGAGAATTCGGCGAAGAAATTGATAACTATGTTAACAAACATTTGCCAAGAAACGTAGGAATAATAAAACCATGCTCGCCTCGAGAAATAGCAAGACGAATTTGCAAATTACCCGTAAAGAAATCTCCCGGGCATGACCTAGTTCCAAATATTATCTTAAAACACCTTACAAAGAAAGCCTTAGCCTTCCTGGCATCTCTCTTCAATGGTTGTCTAAGACTAGGTTATTTCCCCAATACCTGGAAACATGCTCACATTTTGTTATTTCCAAAACCAGGGAAAAATCCTCACGAAACAACTAGTTACAGGCCAATTTCTCTTCTACCAACCCTCTCCAAATTACTGGAAAAAATTATATATTCACGCCTGGACACCTTCTTAGAAAGTAAAAATGCAATTCCAAAACTTCAATTTGGCTTCAGATCTGGATACTCTACTAACCACCAACTCGTAAGATTAACGCAAACTATTGAACAAGGCTTCGAAGCAAAAAAGCATACAGTAGCTGCTTTCCTTGACGTGTCTCAGGCATTTGATAAAGTATGGACAAATGGCCTGATCTATAAACTTCTGCAATTAAGAACACCGGATTATCTGATAAGAATTATCACATCATTCTTAACTGATCGAACATTCTCAGTGCGAATAAACAATCACCTTTCAGATGTCAAAAGAATAAGAGCAGGAGTACCGCAAGGATCCATATTAGGGCCGATACTATTTAACGTCTTCGTACATGATATCCCTGAACCAGATAACATCGTGGTTGCCATGTACGTAGATGACACGTGCTTATTAACACAACAGGACAGCATCAACGAAGCAGTATCACAATTGCAAACCTCAGTCAACACACTAATGGAATGGTTTAATAAGTGGTGCATCAAAATAAATGAAAGTAAAAGTGAAACCAAAATATTTACCTTACGGCGTCCGCACATCCCCCCGAAAGTAAAAATCAATAATATTGATGTAGATTGGAATCCGCCAGACAGTGCGGTTAAATATCTCGGAGTTTATCTTGACCGCCGATTAACTTACGGTTTTCATATCAATAAAAAACTTAATGAGTGCTACACTCGATTAGCTATGTTATATACCATCATAAATCGCAAATCTCCATTAAAAACATCATGTGCAGTGCTAATTTATAAATCCATTTTAAGACCGATAATAACGTACGGTTCTCCAGTCTGGGCTGCAGCCTCAAAAACACATCTTAAAAAACTACAGGTGCTACAGAACAAAATTCTAAGGATAATTGTCAATGCTCCCTGGTTCGTAAGAAATAATACGATTCATCAAGAACTACGCATACCTACTATAAATAATCATCTTAAAACTATTAATAAAAAGTTCTTCACAAATGTTAACAAGTGCGCCAGCTCCGAACTTTATTCAATAGGTAAAAAAGACATACATACTAGATTAAAACGCAAACTACCACAAGACCTTAGTGACAGTGAAAATGACTAATACATACCTAATCACTTAACCTAATTAAACTTATTATATCACTATATTGTATCTGCTAGTAATTTAGTATACTCCATGTAAATTAAAATAGTTACAAAGGGGGCTGTTGTGCTGCTCTTATTCTAAATATGTATATCCGCCATTGTCATCCATTTTTTAACTTGACAAGACAACCATGTATGGAACACTGTGTATCGAGCTGGTTATAATCAATAAAAATAAAAAAAAAATCGTGCATAAAGCACGTTCGAAATATTTGCTATAATGGTACATCTTCCAGCATCAGGGATGCAGTATTTACCAGAAAATCTTGATAGGTCAATCCTATTTGGCAACAAAAATTGACCGATGAACCTGGTCCACAAAATTCCAAGACAAACAGTTGAAGATGTTTACTGATGCCTATCTTCAACAATGGAGTCAAGATTTTCCATATGCCACACGTGACCGTGGCAAAACAAAAGTTCCGGCTTTTACAGACGCCACCTCGTTGGGAAAAAGAATATTAACAGTAAAGTTCATATTCAAACCTGTTTTCATAAAAACCACCTACAAAATACCAATCTGGTCCAAAAATCTAGCATACTAACAAGGAAATGAGCTTTTTGAATATGGTACGCTGAAAGTAACCTCCCGAAGAGAACCGCTAACATTCACTTGGGCTAAAATTCTTCTTACACTTCTTGTACTTCTTCTTCTGCCATCCTATCCATGTTAGATAATTGCCTCCTTAACCACCCTTCTCAATTCGGATCTATCATTCACCATCCTTCTCCCGTTTCCCATTCCTAACCTTCTTAGTTTTGCTTACATCGCGTCTTTCTACCTATTTCTCGGCCTGTTCCGTAGCGTTCTGTTTTGCAGGATTGCAGCGTAAATCATTTTCACCATCGTCTCTCACTCATTTGCATAAAATGCCCAAATCATCGCAGTTTTTGTAGATTAATAGTTTTAATTATATTCAGTTCATCGTACAGATTTTCGAGTTTGAAGTTCAGTATGTGCCTTCATTCCTCTTGGTCATCTCTTATCGGTTCATACATATTCCGGAGTATTTTCCGTTGTAGAATCTCCTTACACTTGCCTGATTTTCCTTCTACTCTAGATAAAACTTTCTTCTCTACCTTAGGATTACCGATCTTGGACTTGTGTGTGTCTTTCAACAATTTAGCAAGAAATCAGGATCCTTCAAGATATACGAAAAGATGGAACTGCACGGGAGGGATCTTGTGCAACTTTTTACAATTTGGAAGGCATCGAAGGAGAAAGGGAATTGTGGTTCAAAATGTGGAATGAGGTAAAAGAAGCGCCAGATATCATCGAGGCGCTACTGATTATTCTTTCACAGCCCTTCATAATAAACACTATAGAGCGTTAATTCAGCTCCCTTCGCCGAATTAATGGCTTAAAAGCACTATTGATGAAAATAGGTCAGCCATGCTAAGCATTTGTCGTCAATGGGTTTTCGCAAACAAGGAACAATTGGTGGAAGCTGTAGTTGGATAATTTGCAACTAATCCTCGCAAACTACTGTTCAAAAATTGGTTTTATTAATATTTTTCTTACGTTGTAGTTGTGTATTATTGCATGCTCCCTCCTCACCATGAAAGAAGTTTGATTCAGAAAGCTGCCTCCCTCTTCCGTTTCGTGTTGGTTTCGCCCTTGGCTGCCTTAATTACAATAGCAAAATACTTGGCAGTGTTGGAACCAGTAGTTAACGCCTGCCAAGCAAAGACCATGGATTTGATCGCGGTAAGCGAACACATTACAGGAATCCTTGACGTATTCAAAAAAGACAGTAAGGGCGCAGATCGAATCACTGACGAATTACTTTAAAAAGCACAAGACATTGCAATGGAATCGAAAATAGAAATTTCTATTCCACGTCTTGCTCAAAAAAAACAGAAACACAGGAGCAATCCTCCACCAGACAATGTTAATGAATGCTGGCGACGTTCACTAATTATATCATGTCTTGATTCGCTTACGTCATCGTTAAATATTCGTTTTTCTCAAGAAAATACCCCAGCTTTTGCGTTAAGAAAACTACACCCTTTATACATGACCAAAACTAGTATTACACACTCGCACAAGAACCCAGAATTTTTTAAAAATTTTTGTGAGTTGGATGATGTCACCGAAGAACTGAACCTTTAGTATAATTTGTGGAAGAAGAAGAATTTACCTCAAGACCAATTAAGGGATACAGCAGTCGGGGACCTGTTTAACGAAACCAATATTTTTTGCCCGCCATGAGAAAAGCATTCTCAATTTCAAGCAGTAATCCGTACGGCGACCATAGAGCTATCCTTCAGTACGCTTCGAAGAGTGAAGACAAGGCTTAGGAGCACTATGGAAGAGGAAAAGCTGAATGAGTGCAGAGTTGCTCCCATCTAAGTCAGGTCCTGGGTACGCCCTTGCTAATTAGTATCTCAACATGCTCCGCCCTCGCCTACATATACTGAAGCCTTAGTTTGCAATAGGCACCAAATCCACTTTCATCAACCATCAGGGCTGTTCAATCAACGACCATATTTTAATCACCGACGGCTTAACTACAGTTTTTCCAGATGAAGCCGCCATTGATACCTCCGGGAGGCTCCAGACGATCAGGACATACCGCGACTGGAAGCAGGCCCGCTGGGAGGAGTTCCGAGAAGCCGTGGAAGCAAGAAGCCAAGGAATCCCTCCACCAACCAAGAGCTAAACGAAACCATCAGCAATCTCACCTCCACCATCCAAGAAGCTGTCGAGCTCACGGTTCCCGTCAAAACGTTCGACTCCAACCGTCCACCACTTACACCCAACATCGTCCTGCTAATCTGCGAGAAGAGACGCCTGTACCGCGAGTTCATCAGAACTCGGGACTTCAGGTAAAGACTCAGTGGAACCGACTGAATACCACGGTCCGGGTGCAGACCACCAGATTCCGGGAAGCCCACTGAAACTCCGCCTGCTACAGTCTCGACTAAAGGTAGGGGCCAAGTTCTGACAACCGCTTTGTCCAAGGGTTCAATCGCAGTATCAACGGTGATCCCTCCCTATTCGCCCTCTTCCGTATTCCCCAAGCACCGATAGAACCCGCTCCCACCCCTGAAATCTTACTCTCCATCAAGGCGGAGGAAGTCAGTGCGGCCATTGCCTCCGGCAAAAATAAGGCTCCTGGTTCCAACTCCATTAGGTACCCGTAAAGTCGTGCGCCAGCTCCCCGAAACCACAGGCACCTTCCACACACTAATTTTCAACTGCTGTCATCTTTCAGGATATTTTCCTAAGACTTGGAAAGCTGCCAACGCGGTGACGATCCCGAAGCCCAGGAAAGACCATTACAACCCAAACTCCTACCGGCCCATTGCTGTCCTCAACGTGTTGGGGAAACTCTACGAGAGGATCCTTCCCGACCGGCTCCTTCAGTTCCTCGAGGACCGCCACTTGCTGCGAACCTTCCAGTCCACCACAGACCTAGGTACTCCTACGACTTCACACTAAGCCACCGTCGCTGTCAACGCCGGACAGTGCATGACCGCGGTCATGCTGGCACGAGGGACTCCTGGAGAAGCTCCGACGCGTCGATATCCCACTGCCCATCATTCGTACTATCCACTGCTTTCTGCACTGTGTTCGCGTTCAGGAATGCTTTTCCCAGCCGTACACACCAAGGTCTGGTGTCCCTCAAGGATCCATCCTCTCCTCTCCTTTTCATATTTTTTGCCATGACATACCGGCTCTCCTCAACCCATCAGTGCGGCTAGTCCAATACGCAGACGACAGCGCCTTCTGTGCTCCCTCAATCTCCAGCTCTCTTTCTTCCCGACCCATCTCCACAGAGCTCTCCAGACTCGAACTTTGGTCTCGACAATGGAGAGTCCGCCATAACCCGACAAAAACCCAGACCATCCTCTTCCAGCATCCCAACTTAACCCGAACATCCCGTCACCATCCCCGTCACGTTCAGCTGGACCTACTGAATCTCTCTTCCACCGTGACCTACCTTGAAGTAATCTTCTCGAGAACTCTAAGCCGGTCCGCGGAGGTCACAAGGTGCCTCAGTAGCGGAGCGGACCCCTCTCCAGACTCCGCAGTAGCATTCACGGCTGCCACTCCCGTACTCTCATCCACACCTACAAAACATTTATCTGGCCAGTTATTGATTGCCGTTCTCCCTGTTTCAGCGCTACCGCACCCTCTCTCATGAAAAAGCTCCGGAGCAGAAAGGGCCATCGAGAGGAGGATGTTACGCCTGGATCGCTTCCACCCATCGGGGGAAGTCTGTGACCTAGCCGGCGTCTGTCCGTTCAAGGGCTGTCTCTCCGCACTCTGGGGCCGATACGTGACCAGGGTAATCGAACAAGAAAGCGAAGAATCCACCAGGACGCTAAGTACCCCAACCATCATCCGCAGGAAGCCCAAGAGAAAGCTAAGGCATCCACCTGCCGTTTTTCTTGGCGAAGCCTCGGCCATCACCGAGGACCTACAAGGCATCCTAGAAGTAACCCACTAGGACACCTTAATAGATCCCTGTCCAGTTCAGCACCGCCAGGTGTAGTCTGGCTCAGCAATTATATCTTAAATTCTTAAACTGTATATAACATTATTATTATTTTTATGCAAAATCATGTAAATTCAATATATTTTTTTAATCTATATAACTTATGTTTGGCTGAAGAGGAGGCATCTCCTATAACGGTCTTTGCCTTATAGAATTGTATGTGTGAAATGTATACAGGGTGTTATGGAATTGCAGGGATATACTTCTAGGGCTTAAAGTATACACGAAAACAAACAATTTTTATTAATAAATGTATGGTCAAAAGTGTTTCCTTTCAGGGATAGAACTTCTCAGAGATTCTTTAAGAAGCGCCTAAGTGTAGGCAACTCAATTTACTACCTACTATTTGTTTCCATAACGTCGTTGGAAAGAGGGCTTTATTTATCCTGTATTAATTTCCGTCGTTATGGAAACAAATAGTAGGTAGTAAATTGAGTTGCCTACATTTAGGCGCTTTTTAAAGAATAATCTTTAAGAAGCTCTATCCCTGAAAGGAAACACTTTTGACCATACATTTATTAACAAAAAATGTTTTTTTCTTCATGTATATTTTAAGCCCTAGAAGTTTGTAATAAAGGTAATAAATATAATCTATTCACGATTGATTTGCCATCCAGCAGGCTGTGCTTTTTCTTCTAAGTTGCATTTTTTAAATATTATTTGATTGATTTCTAGCAATGTCAAAATGAAATTGCCCAGTTGCCAGCTCTAGAGTCCCCTGCTTTTCTAAAATAATCTACTAAGTTTAGAAATAATAAAACACATAATATACCTACTTAATTGTCAGAATGGTGAAAGTTATTAACAATGTGACTAAACTGCAAATTATGAAAGTTTTCAACCATTATAAAAGAGATAGGCCAGACTTCACACGATTTACCATTATAAATCGATTAATTGATATATTTGGGGTAAGCATGTATTATTTCTTAAATATGCAATTGCAAATTACTTATAATTTTAGGTGTCTGAGCGTTCTATACGGGACATTTTATCACAAGGACAGGACGTTTTAAAATCTTCCATTTGTATAGTAAACGTGCTAAGACGGACATTTTCTTAAATTACACGTTTAGAAAAGATTTGCAACGACAAATTTGGCAGGATCATCTGAAGAATGAACATTTTACTCTCGACAAACTCTTAACTGACTCTCGCGAAAATTTGGAATACAAGGGGGGCAGGACTACTTTATTCAAAATTATTAAATCGATGGGTTACAAACACAAAATGGTGAATGGACGCAAAATTTTATGTGAACAAAAACACGTCATTGCCTCCAATATTAAATTTTTGAGACAATTTCTCAAATATCAAAATTCTAGTGAAAATGCAACATTCGCGTATCTAGACGAAACGTGGATCTATCAAAATGGATCCGCGAGTCGTCAATGGGTACACGAAACCGATCTTAAAAGTAACCCAGCCAAAATTAAAAGTGAGTGGAAGAGATTTAGGCTTTTGGAAGGGTGCGACATGTTACTAGACTCAAAGAATAACGGCAGGGACTATCATAAAACTATGAATGGGGAAATTTTTCAAAATTGGTTGGTTAATCAGCTGATTCCAGCTTTGGACAAGTTGCAAGGAAAATTTGTCGTGGTTATGGACAACGCACCTTATCATTCAGTGCAGTTTGACAAGCCGCCCACATTTTCTTGCAAAAAAAGTGTATTGCAGGAATGGTTGATTAACCACCACAATGTCGAAATTCAGGGCAAAATTACTAAGAAAAAACTTTGGGAGTTAATTAAACCTTTTACAGCAGACGGAAATAAAAGATACGTAACTCACGAAATTTTGAAAAAGCACAACTATGAGGTTCTTCGATTGCCTCCATACCATTGTCAATACAACCCAATTGAAATGGCGCGGGGGTTTTGTAAGACCTATTACAATAAGCACATAAATTCTCAGTCAGAATCGAAAGAAAAGGTTGCAAATTTATGGCGTGAGACTCTTTCAAAATGTACCCCCGACATGTGGCAAAATTTCTGTGAGCATTGTGAAAAACTTATTTTGGAAGACTGGACAAAACATTTGGGAAATCTATCGTTTGAAAATATTCCTCCTTTCATTATTTCAAGTGGGGAATCTGATTCAAAATCGGAGGGTGCCGATGATTCAGATACTTCTAGTGATAGCATGAAGGTGGATATTCTTTTGGCATCTAAATTGTGAATGAGTGTTTTACAGTTTTTATCTCGCCCGAGAAAAACACTGACCTCAGTGAAATACGAACTTGGGTCTCTTAGCACCAGAGACAAACAGTCAACCAGTGGACTACCATAATATCAATTTGAAACATGAGCGGCATGGACGTTAATTCTTCTTAATTTGCTGCAAGACCTAAATATAGGACAACAAAGAATGGCGTGGAATACGCTCTGTATACATACGATTTGAGTTCAGAATTCTCGTGTAAAAAGGACAGCAATATGTATTTGGTATGTGTTACGACAACATTTAAATTATAGTATTATTTTATTTATAATGAAATCATTATTATATCTAAGTATTATAAACCAATATTGAGCAGAAATAGGCGGACGTTAAATGAACAAACAAGCTCCACTGGCAACATTACCTGCTTTCAAAAACACATAACCTCCATCAAGAAAAACTAACATAACCCAACTTAATTAATTGACAAATTTCAATGATACCACACATTCCCCCAGATTTCCACAGCCTACTAAGTAACAAATCAATCCTGAGTAGATTACCTATACTGTGAAAGTTCACATTGCAGTACGCAATCTCTTACTGACTCGCCTTAGAATATCAGGACTTAGCAATAAATATCCAACCACAGCATAGATAAAATAAAATAAAGAGTGGAAAGAAAATTCATTGCAGGAGGAACAAATAGAACAGGTGGACAGCAATCATAGAGAGCAACGGTGGGACAGTCAAGGAGATAAATGGAAGAATTTTCAACATGATGAGAACAACTTTTTTTAGGAAAACAACAAATACCAAAGAACATACAAGTATTAACAGGTAATCGCAGGGAATAATAAAACAATAAGATTAAATGAGAATAAAATTATAATGCTTTATTAGTCCAACTGGCTACTTTGGAGTGTGTAACATGAATGCCCCCATTTTCCATATTCCTTTAACCCTTCCGTGACCGTGCGGGGTAGCTCAGTTACCCCAGAAGTAATTTTTTTAAAATATTCTCTTAAATAATGTATTTATGGCATTGCCCGTCCATGTATGCCTCCAATAAACATTAGCGTAGGTGAATACATCATATTTGTTTGTAATTTTGATTTTTAGGAAATATTTCTTTTAACTTTTTCATCCTGGAGTAACCTAGTTACCCCGCACGGGCTGACGTGCTTCACCGAATTGAATTTCTAGAACAAGTTGAATCGTGCATAAAATGCGTTTATTGTATTGACTAATCAGCGGTTCTGCACGAGTTATTGAATGCAGGTCTTAAACAGATTGAATCTTGCATAATGTGCTCTTAGTTTATATTATTGTGTTATGTGTACAAGTGTAAGCGGTTCAGTGTTATTTTGCTCTTTCACAATGGCACACAAACATTTGACAGACGATGGATTACGTAGCATTTTGGAAGCAAGTGATAGTGATACTGAATATGAGATTAGCGAAGATGAAGAAAGTGACGAACAGGATCATGTAGAAGAAGAAGTACATAATCCTGATGAAGTTGAAGCTGAAGAAGAACGTGTAGAGTTGCCTAACACATCGTGTATAATTGTTTATAAATCAAACTTTATCACAATAAATTGCCTTATCTAACGTACAGAAGAGAAAATTGAATTGGAAACTGCACACACGGCAGCACAGAGGAATGAAATCCAATACGCAGCATGGGGCTTCTTCGAACTAAATATTTTGGTAACACAAGCATAAGTAGTAAAGAAGTTAGTAATACCAACAACAATGTACAGCAGCGAGATATAACACCGTCAGAAAAACACAAACCGCAAATCAATGCGTTTGTTTCGGGGATAAAACGAAAAGGCATAAAATAAAGAACAAGATATGGGCAGCAACTAAAGATCAAACCCCCAAACAACAAAATAGAGGTAAAACATTATATGCGGCAAAAAGCTTACAAGAAAAGTATAGAGACTGGGGAAAAACAAGGGGAAATACCAACTAGAACATGTTATAACAAGATCAAAGAAGTTAGCGAAAAAAGGCATTCCGTGGAAAGGAATCAAGACTGGAAAACGTGGAGCAATAATATAAAGCAGAAGAATAAACTAAAACTTCATCTGTTTACCTTTGCACTCAAAATGAAAGGGTTAAATAAATTATATAATATCATAATAAAGAATGAGCAGCAAAGGTGAAATATTTTTAATTGGTGGGTACAACCTTAAAAAGGAATGGGACCATTTTAATTAAATAAGCAACCATGAAAATTTATTTATATTATAATTAATAATTATCACTATTAGAACTGTAAAAGCAATTTAAAAAAAACGGAAAACATTCTAAAGTCAACAAAAAACTCGCACAAATTACTATTTACAAAAAATGTATAAACAATAATTTAAGCATAAACGTCTTCTCTGTCAGCTCCAGAGCCATCTCCGTCCTCCAAGGACGAGAAATTAAGAAAATGAGCTGGCCGGTGCACTTCGTGATAAAACTCTTTGGGATTTGCCAGTTGCAGCTCATATTTCATGCTGGGATCATGCCGTACACCTGCAACACAAAACAATCCGATGTAAACCCACCTCTATAAACCTAATTACACAAACAAACCCATAAAATTGTAGTTCCAACTGCCCTGGGCTGGAACCATAAAGAATCCCAGAAAGCGGTCAGAAAGCAGCATCTGCACTTTCTCATAGTGGCTCGGCAGGTAACCCTTGGGATTATTACCCTTGTCGGTGTTTTGTCGGCCCCACTCGTAACCCGAGGGTGTTAATTTGTAAGCTGTCAACGAGCAAGACCCGGGAGTGAAGGAGCATGTGATAATTATAGTTTTCTCCCCATCCCAAGCCGGATTGTCGGTCATAATCCGGGCATGGGTGGTGATGTCTTGCGGTGACAACTGCGGTAGTTCATTGGGTTGGGTATGGATCCAACCCAGGGGCTCCATTTCCTTCAGGAAGGGGTGATTCGGCGGCGTGTGTGGGATGTGTACTGTTTGGTGGGTGCCCCATTGGGGTACCAGAACCAGACAGCGCAGCTCTTTTACCTGTGGGTTGTCGGGCGGGCTCACCCCGTACAAAAATGCGCAAATCTAGAACACAAACACAATTAAAACAGAAGCCCGTTAGGAACTTGAATTATTGGGTTGAAGGAGGTGGAGAAAGCATGTAAAGCTTTGAAGAAACCCCTTACAACCGCTATAGATTGTTAACTTGGTGAAGCCACTCTAGACAACTACACCACGGGCAACGGGCAGCCAACCTTTTTACCACGGTGGGCCAATTTAAAAAAAAAATAATATGCCTGCACGGTCGCAGACCAAAGTGTTGTAAATTTCGTAAATATACGCATCAACTTTATTATCTATTGAATTCTCAAACATTCCTGCTGCTTCTGGCCGTTGTCGGGTCGGCGCCGCGATACATAGATCAATCTTTTCGATACAGTTCAAAAGATACCGTGCCGCCGCCGCCAAAAAAGTACCTGCTGGAGCATTCTTTTGGCGGTGGACGTGGCGGTATCCTTGGACATCGATATTAAACAAGCACAGCTGGTAATTATTGAGATACATTGCGGCTATTCTTTAATCTGCAACTTCAGTAAAGTTTTGTGTCTGAGTGAACACTCACGGGATGCAACTATTGTACGACAGGCCCCGGGGCTACACCTATCAGTTCCTACTGAAGACAGTAGCTTAGTTGTTTAGGAGTCTCCTCAATGTTTTGAATAAAAGTACCAACGCACCTGCGCTCTCAAATCTGATATAGTGACGAACTTCTTAAGTACATTCTTGGGCAAAATGTACGTGTAGCCCGTCTCTTTGATGTCGTCTGAGCTGACGTAAATGTGGTTGGTTCTCAGATGTAGGTTGGTAGCCGAAATGGCGCGCACACGCCACTCGGTCTTCGAGCTGAAGGTCTGCGTCTCGTAGTTGCTGGTGGTGCTGGTGATGATTTCGTCACCGTGCTTGTTCACGGTCCTGGTGGTTGTGGCGGTGAGCTGACTCTGCTCCTTGGTCTGCTTCTCGATTTCGGCTATTTGCTGTCTCTGCGCGGACGGCGCACTGATTTCCATGCCCAAGATTATATCTCGAATCTCAGACTGTGTCAACGAAGCCACGTTTACACTATGGAAAGAGAAATTAAATATTTACTTGTATGTTTAAAAATAGAACCTGTACGACTTAATTTTATTATAACAAGGATTAATCACTATGGAAGAGTAGACCAACGACCCCCCCCCGCAATATCCAAACAGTAGAATACTGCAAGCTAATTAAAAAAAACCATGAAACTTTGAACGCAACTGATACTAAAAAATCGTACTTTGAGGATCAAAAAAATTAAATTTAAGTTATATTAGATTAGATTAATTAAGCCGCAGGGGGGGGGGTCCAAAGTTGGGATTGTGGAGTTTTTTAAATTTTTTATACGCGGCCGTTTTCGCATCCAGGCGTTAATTTTGGCGAGAGACGCGTGGAACGGAGAAGCTCGTCGGCCGGGGTGTCCAAAAATTTGAACCCTCTGGAATTTTCGCCGCTTTTTCGAGTTGGGCCGGTTGCGACTGGAACGCGCCGTAAAATGCTACAACAAAATCGAAACTTTCCAAAACCGGGTTGGCGCGAAAATACGAAGGATTTTAGGGAGTCAAAGGAGGGCAATCCTTTCGATTTTTTCGACTGGGAACAAGCTAACCGAGAAAGAAAACGGTAGTTTGGTGAGGGATTTTCGGCGAGTTTTCGTTTTTGGCCGTAAGGGTCTCCTGACGGTCGCCACACTTTTATTTTCTTTTTGCCATAGCTCGGTCCATTGGTGGGTAAGGGGAACACGCCGGGCGACGTTCAAAGCGCCAAAAGAACGGACGTAAGGATATCTACACAGGTGCTACCCCATCCCTAGACCTTTTGACCGGTGGCTCGCCGAACAAAGGATTTTGGAAAAAAAAATTTTTACGTTTTCAAGCGAATCGGCTGAGAATCGGGGAACGGGAAAAACTACATCTAGATATCTTGCTCCATCGTCCGCCAACGGCCATTTCCGGTTCGAAACGCGTACAAGATTTTGCGATTTTTTGGAAAAATTAAAAATTTTTCGAGCCTTTTATTTCCCGTAGTATATGAGCTAGCGAGATGCGGTCCGTGCCGATGGAAACCGGCACCCGCTTTTTCTAGCTTAATCCCCATTTTCTAACAATCCCTTTTCTTTTTTACAACCTTTCGTTTTATTTTTCTCATTTCTTAATACCCTTCTATCCTCCCCATTTCCTTTCTTTCGCTACATCTCTCTCTTCCACTTTCCTTATCCTCCTTTTCCCTCGTTCTACTTTCCCTCCTTGAACCACTTTTATATTTCTTTTTACTTACTAGTCCTTCTCTCTCACTTTTCGCCCTTCCCAGTTTCTTCTTCTTCCTCTCCCCCTCCTCTCCATCACCCTCCCGCCTTTCATTTCTCCTCCTTTCCTCTCCCTTCCTTTCCGCCTCCTTTTGAAACTTCGAACACAACTGATACCAAAAAATCGCGTTTTGGGCATCAAATAAAAAAATATTCAATTTAAGTTATGTTTAGATGAGGTTCAAATTAAATGAATTCAAGCTGATGCTAAATAATGCTAATTCTCTTTGCCTTTACATTTACTGAAATTGCAATTAATTAATTTATCATAACTTTATCTTCACCTAGCTTAATTTGAATACTGTTTATTCCAATCTAAATTATTCTGGGTATTATCAAAACTGATTTTATTTGGTTGTAACCTAACCTAACTTAAACCAACCTAACCTAACTTTAACCCCACCTAACCTAACTTAACCCCACCTAACCTAACGTTAACCCCACCTAACCTAACTTTAACCCCACCTAACCTAACTTAACCTCACCTAACCTAACTTAAACCAGCCTAACTTTAACCCCACCTAATCTAACCTAACCTAACTTAAACCAACCTAACCTAACTTTAACCCCATCTAACCTTACTTAACTCCACCTAACCTAACTTCAACCAACCTAACCTAATTTTAACCCCACCTAACCTAACTTAACCCCACCTAACCTAACTTAAACCAACCTAGCCTAACTTTAACCCAACCTACCTCAACTTGATTAACTAGAAACAGCCTATCGCGGTTTGATCGTCTCTAACCCCTCCCGCTCAACTTGTTAAACCACAAACAATTAACCCGTACATGGGGGGGAGAGGGGTTAAGCCCGTTTCTGCGTCTGGTGGTCAATTTTGGCTACAGACGCGTAACGGTCGGCTGTCGAGGGGAGGGGAGCTTAACTGATTGAGAGGAATTGTTTCTTGTTGGGTGGCAAATGGCTCTCACTAACTGCTTCCAGAGCGAAAAATTTGCTGGAAAAAATTTTATGACCGCCCCGGGCTGCCAAAAAGGTGTTGAAATTGATCATTTTTGGCGACGCGTCGCCGAATTGTCGTTTGAGATACCTGCGTACGAAAAATGACCATCCTCAGGGTGAAAAACTCCGAAACACCCGTTCAAGAGACGACAGCACTTAAAACTTGCCCAGCCCATTTGGTACAGGCGGACGGTAGCGGCTCGTGTATCAAGTCCGTCTGCAAAAACCACATCCGGATATCTCGCTATGTCATTTGCCAGCAGTTGTTTCCGACCCGAAAAACGTAACACGATTTTGGACTTTTTTGTAAAAATAGAAAATTTTTCAAAGTAGACGAGCTAGCGAAAAGCGACCCACGCCGATTAAAACAGGCACTCGCTCTTATAATATACAATTGCAAACCCCTCCCCCTCTTGACCCTCCTGTTCTATCGATCCCCTTTCCTTTCTCTCAACCCTTCGTTTTCCTTTTCTCATTCTTGTATGTTCGTTTGCCTCTTTCCTTTCCTCCCCATTTCCTTCCTTTCACTTCACCTTTCTCTTCTTCCCCCTCCTTACCCCCATTCCTCTTTCCCTCCTTTAATGTGTTTCTTTTTATTTCCCCTTTCCCATTTTTTCTTCCACTGTTTCCTCCCCCTTCTCCCAGCCATCCTCCTCCCACTGCCCTTCTTCTCTCCCTTACTTTGCACCCCCTTTATTCCTGAATCACCCTGTACACTTATAATACTGTAAAACTCACTTATTTTTCTTTCCGTAATCCGCCAAAATAAGATCCTTCAGTTGCACTTCCACCTTGATCCACTCGTCATCAGACAGAGTGGGCCAAATATGATGGGGTTCCGTAATGGTAGTTTTATCCGGCTTCAAAATAACCTTGGTACGCTCGGTATTAACGTGCAGCGCCCTCAGAATCAGGATCAAACGCGAAAACGCCTGAAATAAAATCACACAAGCATTAATACCACTCAATTAAGTGAGGTTATGTTAGCATTCTCACGGTGTAGGACGAAATAGTTTTGAGCCAGTCATCATAGAGGTTGAACAGCACCATCTGAGGCTCTGTGGCTTTGAGGATGAGGTCGCCAAACTTCTCCACCTTCAGACAGGCCTGGAAAGGAAGCTGCAGCTCCGAGCCCTTGATCACAATGTTGGGGAAGTCGAGAAGATGTACCTCAAGAGGGTCCAACATTCCTTTGCGGGTGACAATAATCTGTTTGGGTTGTTCTTCCACGGGCAGGGAACGAATCAGAGCTGCCACTTCCTCAGCTGTTTTCCATTTGGCCAACTACAAAAAAAAATGGAAAATAAAAAAATTCAGTCTATTCGGAAAAAAACTTTACCTGTCCCAGACGTTTCTGACCCGCCCAAACAGACGTGTGGATAATCTTCAAAAAGAGTTGCCCTGTTCGGGGATTAAATATGAAAATGGCTCCGTTGATTGGTTTTGTGGTAAGGTTGCCCTCAAATGTTTTGTGAATCGTGACTCGGTACACGTTGGTGTCGTCTACAAACCAAATAATCTGGTTGGAAAACAGTTCTCCGTAATTCTGGCTGGAAAGGTACGGTTCGGTAGGTTCACTGGAATAAAGCTGCAGGGCTTTACGGATGCGTTCGCGCAGTACGTACAGGGCCGGATTGGCCTTCATGATCTTGGCCATGGCTTGCTGGATTAGAGCTTTGCATCCCGGGAACCAATTACCATAAGCACTGAAATAATTTTAAATAGTTGTTTTCTAACGTAAGTCAAGCCAAATTATACAAAATGATCCTAACCTAATCTAGACAACCTGGTCACCCAACACAATACCAGCTTAAGTTAATTTAACCTAGGACTAACCTATTCTAACTTTATTATATATATATATATGTAAATGTATTTTTAAATTAACCAATGAATCCTCAGCAAACTGTAACCCAAACGAATCATAACCAAACCATAATTCAAACAAATCCTAACCAAACTTTAACTCCCACAAATCCCTACCAAACTATAACCCAAACAAATCCTAACCAAACTTTAACTCCCACAAATCCTAACCAAACTATAACCCAAACAAATCCTAACCAACATATAACCCAAACAAATCCTAACCAAACTATAACCCAAACAAATCCTAACCAAACTTTAACTCCCACAAATCCTAACCAAACTATAACCCAAACAAATCCTAACCAACATATAACCCAAACAAATCCTAACCAAACTATAACCCAAACAAATCCTAAC
>JABXWE010103384.1:0-25595 GCA_014611495.1 Limonius californicus | reverse complement strand
CTATTTTTGGACGGCCAATTTTATCCAAATCTTTGACGTGGCCCGTTTCTCTAAATTTTCTATTAATTTTGGTTACAGGTTCACGATTTGGATGTACAGTATTAAATGAAGCGCACACAGCGTCGTGAGTTCTCTTTTTATCACCGTACCCGATCATCATCAAAATTTCGATACGCTCAGTTTCTGTTAAACGTACCATGATTAGAAATTCGTAATTAACACAGGACACAGACTAAATTTTAGTCACTTATGAATGCTACTGTCACCGATTTGACATTACAGATTTATATTTGTTCAATTTTAAACATTTTCCAACAACTGCCTACTATTGTCTTTTGTTTATCTTGCAATAAGTGTACCTGATGAAAAATGTTGCCAGTGACAAAAAAAAAATGTTTATCGTGATTGTTCTTAAAATTTTTATTATGGAAATGTATGATATTATTACATGGCTGTATAGAGAATAAAAGGCACTAACTGGTCATTCCATAAAAAGTATAGGTTGCTATTAAAAAAAAATGTCGATGACGTCATAGCTAAAACATATGACAATCGAAAAAAAAATGAAAAACGCCAAATTGTGGCAAATAAGTTGATAGGAAACTTTTGTTAGAAATTTTTTTTCGTAAAGTTATTATTTAAGGCTGTAGCATCGATGATCCTTACTTTATTCACCCTGTATATTGTTTGTAGCTTTCGCGGTTTATCGAACTGTCAATACTATGATTAATTTTCGGCTTGGACCGCGTCGTGGATTGGAGGTCATACTCAGCAAAGGCAGGTTTACTGGTTACTGTTCGTGAACCTAAACCAACTGCGTTTCGCAAGACAGTGCAGCTTGCATACAACGTAGTACTACGAGGATTCTGAAGATGCAAGGAAAAGTATTCATCTTATAAACCTATTTTTAATTTTTTGCAGGATTCTTCCCAAGACATAAGTTACCAAGAAACAAAAATACACCTCAAAAACAGATACAGATACACCTCAAAAAAACAGATACCTGCACCTCATGAAATAGACACACCGAAAACGCCTATAGGAGGGTTGTCTTTTATATTTCGGGATTATAGAACAAAAACAAATATTTATCATCGTAAATGGCTTTATTGTTTTTCAAAATATCCTCCATGGAGATCAATACACTTTTGCATGCGTGTGAACCAATTTTTGAAGCACTTTTTCCACTCCGATTGAGGTATCTCCAAAACATGAATTTTGCACACATCACCGCTTTTTAAGGTGTCGAAAAACGTTGACCTCGCAATTTATTTTTGATGTTCGGGAATAGAACGAAGTTATTGGATGCCAAATCAGGACTATACGGCTCAAATAGTCACTTGTTCGACCGATGTTCGCATTGTCGTGGTGGAGAATGATTCGTCTTGGCGATTGGTTTTCCTTATTTCTCCGAAGACTTGTGGCAAACAAATGGTTGTGTACCATTCAGAATTAACCGTTCTACGTTGCATCAATGGTATGGTTGACACATGTCCAGTTTTTCCGAAAAAAATAGGCGACCAGCGACTTTTGTTGGGTTTGGCTCGCCTTGGAAGACCCATACAGTCGACTGCTGTTTACTTTCGGGCCCATACGCGTAGATCCACGATTCGTCACCTGTCTTGATGTCATACACATGGTTTGAAGCACCGCGATCGAATTTTTTGAGCATTTCTTGCAACCAAATGATACGAGTTTGTTTTTGAGCGATTGTCAAATTATGTGGGATCCAACGCGAACAAATCGTTTTTACGGCCAAATGTTCATGCAATATTGAATGTATGCTGGTCCCACTAATGTCCAAGGATACCTCAATCTCACGATAAGTCGCATGACGATCTTGCAGTATCAGTTCACGCACCGCATCAATGTTTTTCGGAACAACAACCGATTTTGAACGACCTTCACGACATTCATCGTTGATCGAACTACGGCCACGATTGAATTCGGTAAACCATCGATAAACACTCGTTCTTAATGTGCTTCATCGCCAAAAATCGAATTAAGTTCATCGATGCACTGTTGTTGAGTTAATCCACGTCGAAAGTTGTAAAAAATAATAATAATGTTTACGATTTAATTCCATTTTTTGGCCGATATGAATTTTTCAAGTTACTGTAAACTAAAGAGGGTAAATAGGAAAGAGGCGACAACTTAGCTTTTTGTGACAATCCAGGGGGCGCTTTGCATTAGAGATGAGAAAGTGCCCAATGCCCGCGAAATTCTGTTTTAAACGAGAAGAAAATTTTAATTGATAATGCTCGAAAGAAAGCAAGGGAAAATTTAGAAAATCAAGCTATCAAAATGTGTAATCTTTCGAAAGAAAAATTTCCTGCTGCTGTGATTGGTGACAATGTTAGAGTTTCCATTCCAGACGTTGATCGTGGTAAAACGGATCCAAAAAATTTGATTTGCGTTGTTTTGTCTAGAGATGACGATAAAAATTTATATAAATTAGGAACTAAACAGGGAGTTTTAAAACAATCTTATTCTAGGCATGAATTCGCCATTTGCGAACAAAAGTTTATATCATACGAAGATGTTCCTCAAGATGTTGAGAAATCGGTAAGAGAAATTATAGGAATGCAGTCCCTTACTGGTGGACAAGGTTTTAAAAGATGCATCTGTAAAGGAACATGTTCCTCAAAAAAATGCAGTTGTAAAAATGCTGGAATATTATGTAATTCCAAGTGCCACAATAGCAATTCTTGCTCAAATAAATAAAACTTTTTTCATTATGAAATTTCTATATGTTCCTTTATAGTTTTATAAAATTTAACTGTTATAATAAAGAAAAGTATGTTATTATTATTATTTGTTTGATTCCCATCGTATTGGTCCTGAAAAACTAGGACGAAAATTGTATTTATGAATATTGGGATCATAACCTACGACATATTATATAATATGCAAAGAAAAGTATGTTTTGTTTGTCATTTACATTTTTTAATTAAAATAATTTTCGTTATTAAAGCCTTTTGTATTATGTTTATTTAAATAAATATTTTTTTACTGCAACAACATTTTTAATTTATTTGTATTCCAACTTTTCTTAAAACATGAAGGTAAGAGTATACATTTACCAAAACGTGAAGGCAAGAGTACACATTTGCCGGGAAATGTACATATACATTATATTCAGTTCACATATACCTAACTTTTTGGGAAATGTACACATTTTACGGTAAAAGTGTACATTTCCCAAGAGTGTACATTTACCGTAACATATCTATTGCAAGAAAGCATTTAGGTATAATTGAATTGGTGAGTGGAATAACAGTGTAAGTCCCGGACTCGTTCGGTTCTTTCACTCAATGTATAGTACTTATGTCCAATAATTCTGCGCGATTGTCTCATTTTACATGCGCTATTGAGGGATTGCGATAATGGCAGGTGTACTAGCGTTTCGTTAATTTGTTTAATTTAATTTGTATTTTATACAAAGATAAAATACAATTAGTGATTTTCTATAAGTGTGTGTTGTTTATTGTCAAAAATGTCCAGCTCTGAAAACGAATCTGAAATCCAGGGCAGTAAAAAGAAAAAAAAAAGAATCCTCAGCTATAGAAACATAACCAAAAGAAACTAACACCTGCTCATGGTGAATCTTATACCAGTGTATCGGGAAAACATATTGCTAAAAAAACTACTGGGCCAAATTGCATGTAAATTTCTTAAAAATATTTTATCAAATAGTAATTTTGCAGTTGCAAAGCAAAGTGCACCCAAAAATTTAACGAAAACTAAAAAAGCACCTTGTTATCAACATTTTACGTTGGAAAGTTAAAGGATGAACAGGATATTTACCTTATGGGCCTAATGGAAGCTAAAGCAATCGCAAGGCATAGAAAGAGGGAAAAATCTGAGTTACACAACAGGAGTGCCTCATTTTCATACTTTATTTCTAAATATGGCGAAAGAGTTCCTGTCTGTAGGTATCTAAGCATTTTTAAGTTTACATTCCATTACTTCTGCAAGAATTGTGCGCTTAAATAAGCTTTTGTTAGCGGGAAAGTCTCCAAAAGACTTACGAGGAAAACATAGCAATCGTCCTCACGTTTTAGCTCCTGAATATCTTGCAAAAATTAAGGAACATATTGTAACGAAGTTCTTGGGACAACGCATTTTTAAATTTGTATAGGAAATTTTCGCGTTGTTAGTTCCCCGGTAGAGCGCGCGCGGCGCTGCGAGTGGAGTTTAGCGAGGCGTTCCCCACTATCCGAGAACCGAAGGGCGAACAGACCGAGCCAGATCAGATGGAAAACGGGTACAAAAGGAGCTCCTCGAGGAAAAATCATTAACTTTTGAATCCAGATCAGAAGGAAGAAGTCGAGCTTAGAAAACCTGTCCTGACCTGAACTTATAATCTGAATTTTGTACCAAAAATACAATTTACCGCAAACCTGAGAATCCTGCCTAAAATCCCAGTTTAAATAAACCCGTACACTGAATTAATCTGGTGCAAACCGCATTCTGCAAGTGTATCCTATCCCGTAAATAGGCCCGAATAATTAAAGCAAAGTCATGTATTTCGCCTCAGCTAGGGAAACCCCAGCGAATGAATTTACTACGAATCAAGTAATATAATTTTGTAGGCAAAGGCAACCTACGTTTGAATTCTGAATACGTTCTAATTTCGCCGCACTTAAAAAAACCGATAAAACACACCGAACTACGACCGCTTGAAATTCACAAACTTGATTCACCGCACCTGTACTAACTTTTAGTAACGACACCGCAGATTCCAGTCTGATATATCCTGTGTATTAATAACCTATTTGATTTATAATTTAGCAGCAGTAACCTAAGATTCCGAGTCCGCGTGGCTTCGAGTGGTCGACGGGCGCTCCATCTCGTACGCAGCGGAGGACACGCCGTTCGCGGCCAAAACCTGTACTACCGACATTCCAGGACCGGACTACGGCCAAATTAATTTCCTTTGTAATACCCGTTATTGTGTGTGTGTTCATTTAACTCACAATTTGGAATTTTTTTGTTGCATTTATTATTATAATAATCAAATACGTTAATTAAGTTAGATTTGTACAAGTAATAGGAATAAACATTATAAACTTTTAACAAACTTTATATCCAGCGAACCCTAGGCTATGAGCTTGCCCGGCACAGACCCCGAGGATTACAATATAGAAAGTTTTCCTTACAAAACATCACACTACAGTTCCAAACTCTTCATTATTTGAACGCTAATCTTACTGTTAAAGCTATGCATTCCTTATTTCTTAAGAAACACCCAGATCTTGTTAGAATAATCAAATATGAATACTAACAGAAATACTTTAACGAAAACTACGGCTTAAAATTTGGTAGACCCCAAGTAGATGTATGCAAAAATGCGAGCGTTCGAAAATAAAACTGTTAGATCAACACCTGAATGACAATGCAAAAAGGGTAGTAGCTGCCGAACTCATTGTACACTAAAGACGCCCTAAAAAATTTTATTCAAAACTTCGGAAATTAAAACAAAAGTGTGCAGAAAAACCGGAAGTTATGGGAATTACTTTTGATTTTATGTCGAATCTCCCATTCCCAAATATTCCTGTACAGGAGATGATCTATTACAGGCAACTCTAGGTTTACTTATTTCAAATCCATAATCTTAGCGATAACAGTGGTACCTTTTACACATACCATGAAGGGCAGGCTCTTAGAGGTCCAAATGAAGTCTGTACTTTCCTTAAAGACTATATCGAGAATAAAATACCTCCAGAAATAATGGAATTACATGTGTTTTCGGATGGTTGTTTCGGATAAAACCGTAATAATACCGTCGTGAGATTTTTCTTAGCACTTGCGGCCACCAAAAAATTCAAAATCATTCATCAATATTTTCCACTGCGCGGTCACTCGTTTCTTCCCTGCGATAGGGATTTTGGATCGGTTAAAAGACTTATATGATGTTCGGATCGCACCTATCTTCCTGAAGAGTACGAACATATGATCAAAAGTTCCAGAAAGAAACTCCCATTTACTGTTAATAGTGTTACCAATACGGACATTAAATCCTGGTGGCCAAACTTCTACAAAAAAAATTTTAAAAGTATCGATACAAAAAACAATAAGATTCCATTCACAATATCGCAATATAAACAGCTTTCATACAGTAGTGACACACCAGGATATCTCACTGTTTGTGAGTTCATAGGTGGTTTGGGATCCCATACATTCAAACTGCTGAAGCCTAATGTCGTTCCGAAAGTCCCAAATACCTTAGCCTACAGTGAGCCAGTGCCTATACAAGAAAATAAAATTGTAGACAATAAAACGGTTTTGCAGTATATTCCATCAGGAGAAATACTGTAATTTTATTATCATGTTGTTTCATGGAAAATGGGCAATAACGAAGATGATGATGACGATTGAAAACCCCTATTGTATGACTATTTTGTTTTGAATAAGCTTTTTGTTTGTTTAACCTAGCCTTAGTTGTACTAGACGTTAATTATTTATTTTTGAAAATATTAAATAACGATATTTACTAGTGTCATTTATTTTCCCCTCGAAAAAAAAAAAAAAACTCACCGACTGGAATAACCATATAAGTCCAACCTCTTTTTTTTTATTATAGTTTTTCCAGGTGGACTTATGTCCCTTTTTGATTACATATTTGTATCCCTAATTATATGTACTAAAACTTTCCTGTGACTCAGAATGTCAAAAATTGAAAAACAACAAAGTTACACAGTTTTTTGTTTTTGTCAAAACAAATGATTTCTCATATTTATATAATAAAGCATGGTTATACAGGGAATTCTTCTTTTTAGTATACATTGCCTATGTATACTTTTAAAAGAAACGCGTCAATTTCGCCTATTGTGTAGGCAACCAACTATACATACAACTCAAGCATGATGTGACCACAGCAATCAAATTAATTCAATGCTAAAAAATAAAATTAATCTTTATTTAGTGTCAAACAATTATTAGAAAATTTAAATCAGAGGGATGCGTAATAAATTACCATAAAATAAAAACTGGAAGTAATCACGTTTTAACCGAAGAAACGAAATGAAATATTTTATGGTACGTTGAATAATAATAATTAAAAAAAGTTTGCGATCGCCGGGAATTGAACTCGGATCAACTGCTTGGAAGGCAGCTATGCTGACCATTACACCACTTTGCCGCTGATGTATGTGTTTTGTACAAAAGAAATACAATGTGCACGGACCTTACGGAAACATCACCCTGTCAATTTTTGTATTATAAAATAATAAATACAAGGTGAAATACTTATTTAATATAAACACTGCATCAACATAACCTTCATACTCAAATAATTCACAACTATAGTGACGTTTGTTTCTGATTTTTAGTTGTCGGTATAGTTGATTGTATACACAATAGGCGAAATTGACACGTTTTTTTTTAAGTATACATAGGCTATGTATACTAAAAAGAAAAATTCCCTGTATATTTATATGTATACCATAGTTATGAGATAACTTTTTATGAATTACAAAGTTTATATTGTTTTAGTATAATTTTTATGCAAATGTGTGTATGTGTTAAGCATCTCCATATTGGTCTGTAAAGAAAAGGTAGTCTTCTTAAAACTGTGTAATTTTTAATGTCTAAATTTGTATTAATGGTGTATTACAGTGTAAACCTTTTAAATATCTCAAAACCCCCTCAATTCCGTATTTAGTATAGAAGTGAAAAGCCTCCTTTTTTGCTATTGAATTTTTTAGTAATTTGAAGCCTTTTTGATGAGTTTTAACGATTTTTTAGTTACCATCCCTTCGAACAAAATAAAATCACTTTTAGAACATATATCATATACTATTTTTTCTACAAACACCATTAAAAGTACAAATCCATGCATTTCTTACGTTATTAAATTTTTAAAATAAATATAGTCGCCATTTCAAGCTCTGCGAAAGAAATTCAATATTTACAGCTGAACTGATGGCAATAGATAAAGCAATTGAATTTATTCGACATGACAAACATAATGAATACATTATTTTGTCTGACTGTTTAAGTGCATTGCAATCATTATCAAACATCTTTAATGAAAACACCTATGTCAGACGATTAATAAACCAATTAACGATAATAGGTAAAAGAAAATTCCAGAAATATACTATTTCTATGGATTCCCTCACATATTGGTATCAAACAAAATGAAGCTGTAGACAAATTGGCAAAACAAGCAGCCACAAAACCTGAAACCGATGACAATATGGAAATGTCAGAAGACCTAAAGAAATTTCAGAAATATAAGATAAAAGAAATATGGGAGCAACGATGGAGAGGACTGCAGCAAAATAAGCTACGACACCTACAAGAATCCACAGATGAATGGATACCAAAGCTCCAACTAAACAGAAGACATGAAGTTACAATGACAAGATTACGAATTGGACACACACGCATATCCCATGGACATCTCCTTCGAGGCCAGGAACCTGAAAAGTGTGATACGTGTAATGTTCCTATAAGTGTTATTCATCTTCTTTGTGAGTGTCCAAAATATAAAACAGAAAGACTAAAATACGATATCAAAGACCATTTAAACAGTGTACTAGATAATACGAAGGAATCACTACAAAATCTTATAAATTTTCTAACAGAAACTAAATTAATTAATAAAATATAATGTACTAACTATTCTAGGGTAATCTAGATCAATGTAAATTTTTTTGCCTATGTGTCAAAAACCATAGTCGTTACGGCACATTAGGTATTTAATAAAAAAAAAAAATTTTTTTAAATATCATTTTGAAATCCAATTATTCATGAAGTTTATTGTTGCTAAGGTAATGAAAATTCGATTGTTTTTTGACAAGTAACTTCAAATCTCGTGACAGCGCCGAAGAATATTTTTGGTTGCAAGTAAAACACTGTCCACTTCCGATTACTTTTTCTAACTGTAGTTCCTCTAACTGTAGGTACATTTAATTAAGTAAATAAATATTCCTTTGATTTAAAATTTCTTAATTTTTTTTATAATATCGCACCAGTGTTAATAGTAAATCACGTCATTTACTTTTAGCACCAGTGCCATAAAATCACATTTTAGACACTTTACAGCATGCGTTAAAAATTAAACTTTTACTGACGTTTGTAGAAAAAATTATTTGTTTAACTAGTAAGTTAAGAATTTTTAAATTTTTAAGTTGCCTTAAAACAGCCTAATCAGGTCACATTTCTCTTACTTCATCCACTTTCTATTTCTGTCTTTCCAAGATGTTACCAGTGGCCCAAATTAATGTGTAAACACTACATATAAAACTAACAAGTATGTTTTTACAAAATTATAAAATTTACTGAACTGAAAAATGTTATACAACATAACACTGCAATCCTAACATAACTTCTGCTTAATTGGACACTAATCTAACTCATATTTAGTTGTTTACTTAAATTGTAGGTTGCTTCCTATTTAGATTAAACATTTAAA
This sequence comes from Limonius californicus, assembly GCA_014611495.1. Classification (NCBI taxonomy): domain Eukaryota; kingdom Metazoa; phylum Arthropoda; class Insecta; order Coleoptera; family Elateridae; genus Limonius; species Limonius californicus. The sequence continues at coordinate 16,171 of JABXWE010103384.1, read as the reverse complement.
ACTTTACCAATTAAATACACAACACAAACATAAGCAAATGTTTATAGAAAAAATGGTCTCAATTTCACATCCAGATAGGCTATCCCACTCATTATTGACAAATAGGTTGCATATAAAGTAAAGTAAACTAAAAGAGGTACTTTATTAAATACCAATCATTTCTTCTTTACCACTGAAGGTGTACGGATTGAGCAGAAACATGTTGTGGATGGGCACTTCTTTATGGGACACAGCTTTAATAACTTCCTGGGCAATAACGCCGCCCATGATTGCACAGATGGGTGCAATTTCACCAAATAGCAAATGAAGCACGTCCTCCTTCAGTTTTTCTTCATTCAGTTGATACTTTTGCAAGATTTCTTCCCTAATTTCTCTTAATTTATCGAGATCGTCTTTTTTATTGCTGTAGGAAGGATCTCTGCCATTTTGATCGCGAAACTGAATTAACACTGAAAAAATATTATTGATTAAATTGATTCTTGTTGCATAAAAGATTGGTATATGGGGTGTTCATTTAAAGCAGGATTCTTTTAGATTTCCTTTATTATTGAAAAAAGTTGTAGCACATTTTATTCTGTATAATATACAGGGTGAGCCAATAAGGCGTAATTCTTCCATAACTTCTGACACATTAAAGCTACGGCTGTGATTCAAGTTTTAGGTGATTTAAATGATTTAAAATTAGTTTCGATTATACAGGGTGTTCCATTTTAGAGGTACATGACGCAACACAATTTTTTTAAATAGAAGTACCCATTTTTTTCTTCTGTATTTTGAAGCATCTTTAGTGGCCTATACAGTGGTGTAATAGTTTTGGAATTCGTTGGAGGAACAATTAAATAAAAAATATTTTTCGAAAAAATCAGCGTTGGCAGACCAAATTTTGAAAGCTCAGTATGAGTCGATCTTTCGCGATTTAAAAATGGGCTTTTGCACAGGGGCAGAATAGGCCATGTTTTAACTCTTGCCTTTTGCAGAATTCGATTATCTTATACAGGGCGTAGTTTAGAAAGCCACAAACTCAAGACACTTTAAAAGAGTCAAAACTTATTTTTTTTAAATGGAACCATCCATAAAAAAGTTCATAGGGGTATGTATTTTATTTTTCTCTACAACTCTTGTAAAACATGTCATACGCCTAAAATCACCCGTTTTTGAGGTATGGACATTTTTTTAAATTTTGGTGCTACGCACTACAATAGTCAAGTTACCTGCATGGAAACAATCGCGGTGGGTCGGAAACGAATTCGTGCCAAACGTCAACGCGTATCAAAGTTTGGTTGCCACAAAGTTAATTAGTGGTAGGAAGAACGAACTTTCCTAAGGCGGAATTAGTAGACATGATCTACGCCCTGGGTGAAAGTGATAAAAACTACCTTTTGGCTGCAAAAATATACGCCCAAAAATATCCAAACAGAAACCACCCGCAAGAGACATTGTTTCAAAGATTGAAGGATAGATTTGAAGAAACTGGTAGCATTTCGTACAAGAAGCAGAATCGTCGAAAGAGGGCCACGCATGAAGAAAATGAGTTTACTGTTTTACTGGAATTGGTTGAGGATCCGCATTAAAGCACTCGACAAATTAGTAGGGAAGTAGATGTCACTCAGACGTCTGTGAGCAGAATTATTCGGTGACACAAATTTCACGCTTACCATGTGCAACTTCTGCAGGAATTAAACGAAACTGACTTCAAAGAAGTCTAGACTTTTGCCTGTGGGCAAATGAGCGAATACAGGAGACTCCTTTGTTTTTCGAAAATGTGCTGTTCTCTGATGAAGCCACGTTTCACCGCAGTGGCAATGTGAATCGACATAATTTTCGTTATTACGCAACCGAAAATCCTCATTTTACCCGAACTGTGGACCACCAGCACAGATGGTCTCTCAATCTGGGGTGGCATTGTTGGGGGATATGTTCCTGGACCGTATTTCTTTGAAGGACGTGTGAACTGTGAATGGAAGTAATTATCTTCATTTTTTGAGAAACGACTTTGAAAATTATCTAGATGATTTACTCTTAGATATTGTACGAAGACTATGGGTTCAACATGACGGCGCCCCTCCACATTACAGCGGCCAAGTGCAGCACTACCTTAACAACACTTTTCCTAATCGGTGGATAGGTAGAGGGGTTCAGTTAATTGGCCAGCTAGATCACCTGATCTTACGAAATTGGACTTTTATTTATGGGGTTTTGTCAAAGATCAAGTATATCAAATTCCACCTACCACAAGAGACAATATGAAGCAAAAAATACGGAATGTTTTTCGAAGTATCCTGCCCTATACACTAAAAAGTGTAGAGAATTCATACAGAGAAAGAATCCAGTTGTGCATTGAACAAAACGGGAGACATTTTGAACATCTCTTATGAACTTTTATTTAGCGTTATCGTTTTTGTGTTCTACGTTCATTGTTATGTTAATTCTTTGAAATAATGTCACTTCCCAAAAAGCAGTTTTTATCACCAACACCCAGGGTGTATACCATTTCTATTTCCTCAGGAAAGTTCATTCTTCCTTCCACTAATTAACTTTGTGGCAACCAAACTTTGACACGCTTTGACGTTTGGCATGAATTCGTTTCCGACCCACCGCGGTTGTTTCCATGCAGGTAACTTGATTATTGTAGTGCGTAGCACCAAAATTAAAAAAAAAAATGTCCGTACCTCAAAAACGGGTGATTTTAGGTGTATGACATGTTTTACAAAAGTTGTAGAGAAAAATAAAATACATACCCCTATGAACTTTTTTATGGGTGGTTCCATTTAAAAAAAAATGAGTTTTGGCTCTTTTAAAGTGTCTTGCGTTTGTGGCTTTCTAAACTACGCCCTGTATGAGATAATCGAATTCTGCAAAAGGCAAGAGTTAAAACATGGCCTATTCTGCCCCTGTGCAAAAGACATTTTTAAATCGCGAAAGATCGACTCATACTGAGCTTTCAAAATTTGGTCTGCCAACGCTGATTTTTTCGAAAAATATTTTTTATTTAATTGTTCCTCCAACGAATTCCAAAACTATTACACCACTGTATAGGCCACTAAAGATGCTTCAAAATACAGAAGAAAAAAATGAGTATTTCTATTTAAAAAAATTGCGATGCGTCATGTACCTCTAAAATGGAACACCCTGTATAATCGACACTAATTTTAAAATATGCACTTCCATCATTTAAATCACCTAAACCTTGAATCGCAGCCGTAGCTTGAACATGTCAGGAAGTTATGGAAGAATTACGCCCTATTGACTCACCCTGTATAATTATTTTCAGGCTTGCAGACGGTTTGGTTGAGTCACAGTAAACTAAAGTTATTAGACCTAGAACACCCGTTATATTATTACTTTTCTAAAATGTGTCATCCATAGATTATATTAAAATGGTAGTGTAGTGATATAAACATTAATGCAGCGGTTCTCAAACTGTGGGGAGCGCCGAAGCTGTCCGAGGGAGGGGGTCGAATAAATGAACAAGACATCAGAATTAATTTTTTACAATCTAATGACTAATATGTCCCTGCCTTACAGTACACAGCCTGTCCAGGTTTGGTTTGATATTCGAGATAAGACACTCTGAGCTCCTTTTCTATTTGAAGTTAGTTTCTATATTTAGACTTTAAAGCAGCTACAGCGGAAAAACCAATTTCGCAAAGGTAAGCAGCAGGAAAAGGTAGCAGTATCGGAAACGCTATTGCTTTAATAAGAGAATAGTTACAAGACAGTTCACTCCAGACATTCGTTAATGACTTGCTAACAAAATTTGATTTTTCTGCGGTACTTGTAACGAAGTTTCCGGCCAGAACGCGTTTTTAATTTATTTAGAAACTTTCCACGTTATTGTTTCGCCGGAAAGGCGCTGGTAGTAGCAAACCGATGCGCGACCCCACTTGGTACCCGGCCCGACACGACGCTAGAACGAGTGAGATCAGCTGGAGAAGCAATATAAAAATGAATTTCCGAGGAAAATTAGCATCTTCGGAGCCGAGATCCAGAGGAAGGAAGTCTAGCCTAGAAACCAGACCTGAAACCAGCTTCGGAACCAGCCCAGTAACCAGTCCTAGAACCAGAGCTTCTACGTCGAAATTCGGAGAAAAGTCCAGCTCCGAGACCAATATAAAGCCAGTCCAGTAACCTGAACTTATAAACCGAATCCTGTCATTAAACCCAGTTCACCGCATATCTAAAATCCTAGAATTCCATTGAACACTAAATTAGGATGGGGAAACCCGCTCTTTGAAAGGGTAATCCTATTCCTGCTTTTCACCCTATTGTGCTAAAATGGGGAAAACCCGAGCTTGCATTTAATAGAGTCCTGTATATAATTTTCCCGAACAATTAAAACTTATTTACTCCTGACAAAAGATACACCGCATTGAAAGTCGTTTAAAGAATTTACGACGAATATCGCACCACTAGTTGCTAGAATGGGTTACCCCGAGCTTGACAATTAGTGACTGTCATAATGATTCTAAACGACTACACAATACTGGCGAAAACACGAACATTCCACAGCGCCGCGATTAAGACCGGGAAAGAACCCTGCAACACCGGGAAATTCATAGAACTATTATTCCCGTTACAGGCACCCGAACGAGTTATATAAATTACTAGGTCGCCGAAAACACGAGTTCCACGGAAGTGCTGCAATCCAGTACCTGCAAATAACCTGTTTATTTCCATTATAATAATCGAAATTTATTTAGTTAACAGCGTGACCTCGGAAGCACAAGCGAGCTGCCAGCTGTCAGAAGCAAGACTGCATCGCACCGGCCCCGCACCCCGCAGTTCCAGTGACCAGATTGTCGACCTTCCAGGACCGGGCCCAGGCAGTTTTAATTTTCATTTTATTATTGTAAGTATACATTTGAATCAAGTATTTTAGTTAAGGTAGCATTGTAAATTATAGGAATAAAATTGTTAATCCGATCGATAATTCTTATTCTCCAGTGAACCCCGGCTTTGAGTTTATCCGGCACCAGGCCGGAGTATTACATACTTGAAGAAAGATCTATCAGTTGCTCTTCTTCTTGCAGAGATAGGCCCATAGGTATTCTTTCATATGGATTTATTGCCCAATTCGACTCACCCAATGTAATGTCTTCTTTTGCGAAAAAGTATTTGCTGAAAGTAGTGTCCAAGTTTTTTCGTAAATGACCCTCCGCTGTTTTTAGCAACAACTTTCTATAATTCTCTTCCGGTCGGTAACTCTGGATAAAATCACACATTGTGGGAAACATCTCAAAGAAATTGTCTTTTAATTTGTTGTTCCATAACTGTATTCTCTTACAAAAAGCGTTGACCCTTTCACTTAAATCAAATAAATTTGTATTATTTCCCCGAAGTTGAAGATTAAGTGAATTAAGTTTTCCGAATATGTCTACTAAATAGGAAAGCTTCATTAGAAATAAATTGTCGTAGAATTCTTCCGCTTGCTTATGACCCTCCTCGCTCAAGATAATCGCTATTTCATTTCTCAGTTCGTAAAGGCGCTTGAATACCTTACCACGTGACAATCATCTGGATGAAGAATAAAACAACAATGATATATGTTCAGCTGCCATATCTTCACAAAGAGCAGCAAAAATCCTTGATTCTCGAGGTCTCGTTGTTTAATAATTCACTACATTAATAACTACTATCAAAACAATATTTAGCCCAGAACTTAGCGATTTTGAGAGATTTCTTCTTCACAAGTGCTTGTTACTTGTTGTGCAATATCTTGTAGATGTTTACATCTGCAAGATATGGCACAACCAGTAACAAGTAATTTGAGCTTCATCGGTGCAAATTTCAACACAATCGTTTCACTGCAAAGTTTGAGTTTACAACAGCATCATTTGTAATTCTGGACAACTCGACAGCAGCTGCTCTTCAGGCTTGCAAAATAGTAAGTATTCAAGTATTGCAAAGTATTTAATTGACTTAGCGTTGTTTTTTTTTACTGAAGTAACAAGTACTACCCATTGTTTTTGTGATCATGGCTACCTGATAATTGCACGTCGTAACGGCAACCCAAAACTTGGACGAGCATTTTGTTATGTACTTTTCAAAATGTGCCGCTTTATACGAATGAATTAATTCCATAATTTGTTTGCCGCTTCGTTAGGAATGAATATCGCTGTTTTAATTGAATTCTTATTTTGGGTTACCATTTTCGCTATTTTGTTTTGTCTTCCGAAGTTCGAGATACGTTAATAGTTTCTTTGTGTTAAAACTGCAGACTCTTGTTTTTCCGCGCTAGACCTCGAACGTTTCCTGGAACTCGCGCGTTAAAAACAAAATCTTTCTAGAACATTCCATATGATTTTGTAATTTGGTGCAATATCGTTTGGGAGAAGTGAGGTCCCGTTGCCTTTTTGAGGAAGTCCATTTTCGATCTTTGTGGGCTCCGGTTGTCCGTAAGCTCCATCAATCGGCAATCGTAATTACGTAAAGTGCTGCAGGGGCGGCTCGGGGGGTTTCTTTTTTTGGTACGGGGTATCTGTTATGTGTGTTCCGTTTCGCTGTTGTACCAAGGGGTATTTAACAGACCGTCGGCAGCTGCCGGATTAAATAGGAATAACTTGATTCAACCCCAGTAAAAGGCAATTTTTTAGAGAGTTGACCAATAGCCTTTCGGCGGATCATCTTCGAAGCCCAATGCCCGTGGTTCTGCAGCCATTTCTCTTAAACCATCGAAGGTTCCTGTCTTCGCCTGTGTTCATCGTTAGCAACCGGAAATCGCCGTATATTGTGCCGTCTCCTCCGAACTTCAAGGTAAATACTAAAGTTTTGTGTTTTGTGAAGCGAAAGCCTACATACGTGCAACTTGCAAAATTCAATATTATTGAATCTTTGTTTGTATCTGGAAACAAGAAGCGACCTTCAGTCGCGGACTGTATTTGTTGAAAGAACAAAGTACGAGATAAATTTTGTTTTACATATATTGTGTTTTCCTGTAAGCTTGCGTCGGTGGCTGCGTGGTCGGTTGGACTAAATACGTGCGCCGACGACGCTAGCTCGTTTGCTTGAGCGCTCATATATTAATATTTGTAATTTTAGAATTATCAAATCACTCTTGCTCGTCATTTTTGTTGTTGTACCGTCGTTACTAAGAGTTTCATTATATGTGTTTTAAAATTTACTGCCTCTTTTATTTATGTGTACTCTGTATGTGTTTATGTAAAAATTTTGCAAGCTTCAAATATATAAAGGTGGAGCACAATAAAGGTAGGTTTCCTTCCCGTGTGCTGTTTGGCTTCTCGGCCTTCCACGAGGACCTACTCAATCAGCTGGATTTGGAAGGTGGCGCCCACTTATTTCGACTCGCCCTGTACACAACTAAAGATTTTCTCCCATAAGCGATTTTCACGAACTCCCCCTACTCCTCTGAGCTAAGCTGTAGGCCCTTTTCCATCAAGTTTGTTACGAATTGTCGAAAAAGCTCGATTGGCCTGTAACAATTTGGCGCCGCAACGTCGGCTTTTTTTGCGACTGTAACAATTTTAAGGCAAACGGTTGTCTTTACTCGTATGACCTAGAAGTACCTTATTTTTGTACTTTTAATTCTCTTTCAGAAAATAACCTAAAATTGCAAAATGTTCTACTAATAACAAAGTTAGAGCTAATATAAAATTTAAGTGGTAGGTTAAGTGCCTCTTACAGTCAAGTCTGATTTATGAAAATGGTTCTGTCACTGTACTACATAATGATAGGTATGTGTACCAAATTTCAAAGAAATATCTTTAGATTTGTGGAAATAACAATAAAAAGAAAAAATAAAAAATTGAACTTTAAGGCCCTATAACTTCTTAAGGAAGGACTTTCTGCCTAAGGTATATTAAGTTTAATGACTTTATTTTAACCTAAAGAATGTAAGACTAAATGCTGGCCCATTATTTTTGAGACACCCTGTATATCAGTGGCGGAACTTTGTATGGTGCCGCCGGTGCATTGCACCGGGGCTCGCGGGGCCCAGGCCCTTTCGGGGCCCCATGTATTTGTACGGAAGCCGCCTAGGTAGTTTTTTATAGATAAGAAGTCTTGGGTTCAATTGAAATATGTATTAAAAAAAATTTAACTATTTTGCCATCAATCCCCTCAACACCAAAACAGTGTCTTCCAGAAGACGGTCGTGCAGCAGTAACAACAGCCAATACGGGCAATACCGAAGAAGTAACGTTAATGTTGTCATCAAATCGAGGAAAATTTGCTTCAAATATTATTAGTTCAGAACTAAAGCGATCAATCATTCCCATGGGATTGTGTCGACCTGAAGGCCCATTTCCACGAGATGAAACACAAAGAGGTAGATGCTTCTCTAGTAATTATTACTTTAAAACATCTAAGGCAGGTTTGAAAATTGCTCGCTCGTGGCTCTGTTATTCTTCATCCAAAAATTTTGCTTATTGCGAGCCGTGTTGGTTATTTGCTAACCGGCGCGCTTCTTCTTTTAATGAAGCTTGGGTGGAAGGTATCCGCCATTGGGCACATTTAAGCGACAGAATAAAACCACACGAATTGTCCCATCAACATCTAAATGTAACCCTACAACTTTGGCGTTCAAATAAAACAATCGATGCCAGTATGAAAAGGAAATTGAAAAATAAAAAATTTCTGGAAAAATGTACTACATCGTATCATAAGTACGACAATTACTCTGGCAACTTGCAATTTACCGTTCAGGGGACATCGAGAATGGATTAGCAATCCCAACAGCGGTAATTTTATTTCATTAATTCAGCTTTCGGCTCAATATGACCCGATACTAAAAGAACTTCTTGAGAAAGAAAAAGGTTCTCATAAATATTTAAGTCACCAAATTCAATGTTGGCTAAAAAAATTGAAGAAGAAATTATTCAAGAAATAACAAAAGCGCCTACACAGGATATTTCCAAAACTGATCAAATGTCTCATATATTTCGCTATGTCAACATTTTGACCAACGAAGAGGGTGTCCCTTCCGAGATAAAAATTGTGGAATCATTTCTGGGTTTTCGTGAAATTGTGGGTCAAACTGCTGAAGATCTTGAGCGAGAAATATTAGATTCGATTGAGGGAAAAGGGCTACCGTTATCGAAATGCCGTGGGCAAGACTTCAATGGTGCTGCGAATATGAGTGGCGCATATTCTGGTGCAAGCTAGGCTACGAGAAAAGGAAGCTACGGCTGATTATGTTCACTGTGCTGCACATAATTTAAACTTAACCCTAAATGACAGCGTAAAGGATGTTACCGAACTCCGAAACTTTTATGATATGGTAGAAAAATTATATACATTTTTTGGGCATAGCATTAAGCGGTGGCATATCTTAAAAGAATTGTCTTCAATATCGGACAATATTTCAGTATCTTTGAAGAGGTTATCTCCAACATGGTGGTCTTCTAGACATGATTCCTTGGCTGCGTTAAAGTCTAGGTATGTAGATATACTTAAAGGATTAACACAAATAATTTGGCTTTGAAAAAATGCCGAAGAAAGGAACCAGGCGCTTGCAATGCGTAAACAATTAGAAAGCTTTGAATTTGTTTTTCTGACGATTTTTCAATGTGAATTTCTTCAAATTATTAACGCAGTCTCAACACTTCTGCATCGTTCAGATATGCAGTTGGATAAGGCAGTGAAATTATTGGAGAGTGCTATGATTAAATTAAATAATCTTCGAAGAAATTTCAATGACATTAAAAATAAAGCCGAAGAAATTGCTACTAAATGGGGCATCACTTCAGACAAATTTGAAATAATATATCCCTCAAAACTGATTTCCGCAACCGAAGGAGAGATATATGAAAAGACCCTAAATTTAGTCAGTTTTTACGAAAAGGATCTTTCTTCCGCACTTGCATCACAGTTATTATCATTAAGAAGTTGTTTAAACACAAAAATAAATTCTGTCTCAACAGTGTTTGAACTAGCCAAATTAGTAATTATTGAACCAAATGTTTTGTGCGCGAGCTTTCCGGAGGTGATAACTGTGCTTGTTTTATTTTTGACAATTCCTGTGACTGTGCAAGTGCAGAGCGGTCTTTTTCAAAATAACGGTAATCAAAAATTACTTAAGAAGTACCATGACTCAAGAAAGATTTAGTGGATTAGCAGTTATATCTATCGAAAGTGAAAAAGCCAGGACTGTAAATATTGAAAACTTAATTACATCATTCGCAGAGAAAAAAGCTCGCAGGGAAAAATTTCTATAAATCTAGGTAAGTTTCTTTTTTGTAAATATTCAATGTTTTTTTCTTCCTTGATAAAACTTTGAAAGATCCCGAAAAAAACATGAAATTGAATGATAAAGAATCAGCTCCGTTATTTCAGGTGTGTATAAACAAACGTCCACTTAAGTAGTAATAAAATCATCAGGTGCGACACATTTTGATCCTATTTGCTTACTTAAGGGGCCTACTAAATGTTTTCTGCACCAGGACCCTACTAAACATTGTTCCGCCACTGCTGTATATATACATATTGGGCGTTTCATTTAGAATAAAAAGGATTAGTTTGCATCGGCTCCAACAAAACTGTCTATCTAAAAATAATTTTAGGTTATGTGAACTAAAACTGACTACTTTTCTTAAAAATTTTTTGATATTCTGATTGACAAAGAATATATATGACAGAATCCTGCAATAAACCTACACTTTTTATAAGGTTGAATAATTAAGAATGCAAAACGCACATCGCATTAAGTAATAAAGCTCGTTGCGCCTCTTCTTCTTTGCTCCTGTAGACGGCTTTTGTATTTTCTTCTCAGAAGTTGGTAAAACTTCATCAATTGCGGGGTAAGTAAGTTTTCCCTGTTTTTTCACGGTAGTGGGTTCAGACGATGCGTTTGTAGGTTTGCCATCATGAGTACGCTTCTTTTTATCAGGCAATTTCACTTGATCCCTGCAAAAATATTTTATAGGAATAAAATTGTTCTTCGTAATAATAAAGTTTATTTAATACATACTCATAATAATCATGTTCTTGGAAATCAGCTAAGGTGTATCCAAACATTCCAAACACATCTCCACATATAAATTGTACATTGGATTTCCTACATATGGAATCGATAAATACAAGTTGTTTCGTTTTTAATCCGGTTGCTACAATTATTGTGAAATCATTGAAATACTTATCAGATTTTTCCGATACTGGCTGTGTGTCAGCTGTAATTTTTACTAACGGATTTAATGCTTGTGCTTTCGGCAATACTGCTTCAGCCACCTATTAAAATTTAAAATTGTTATATTGCTACTACTAGTAGTTCGTTGAACGTACCTTGCCTCCTAAAGCATCACGATTTAACAGAAAATTCTTTTGTAGTTCCTCTTCTGTCACAACTCCATCATCTAAAATGGTAAGGGAATTTATACCTGATAATAGGATATTTTTGGCAATTTCCGAGCCTAATCCTCGCACCCCAATCAATAAAACGTTGGCTGCTCGTAACCTACAAGGAACATAACCTCAAATAGTTTAAATTTTCATGTATATTATTGAACTGTATTGTATCACGGTAAAAGCACAATGCTTTAATGGCATTTTAACATTGCTGATATATCATTTATACTTACTTTTCTTGCGATTCTATTCCCCAAAGTCGAATTTGCCGGTCGTATAATTCAGCTTCCGCCGAAGATAATTCTTTTTCAGCCATTTGTAATACTCTGAATGCTTTTACACACAATTATTGAAGAAATAAGTAGGTGAACTATTTGGGCTCTTAATACTAAAGTTATAGGTATTTTTAACAAATAAATTAAGCACTTCTAATAATAAACACAAACACGAATTAAACTGTAACGATTTTGATTTACACAAAGTTGGCAGTAAACGGCAACATAACAAAAATAAATTAACTCATTCGTAGGCGGTAAATTCAAATATCTTCGGAGTTAGTTCTTAATGAGATCGTAAGGTTAGCTGATGACATGACGCGAAATATACCTATTAGTAAATCAGTTTAGAACAATAAAACCCAAAAACAGTTATCACAGTATGTATACATTGAAACACTGAACTGTTGTTTTTAGATTATTAACTGTTAGCTCGATTAATTACACGTTTACTTTTTAATATTAATGATTAAGTATTTTAAAATCTTAAGTTTAATCTAGTGAAAACTTAAACTACATTCATATTTTGAAACCCTTATTAACTAAGTAAGAGAATTAAAATCTACCCTGCTTTTATGTACCTACCCTGTACTCAGTGTTGGATTACCAAATAGGTGTACTAGGCACCGGCCTATGGGCCCCACGCCATTTTAGGGGCGCCGCGACCACGGGTTGATTGGATTTTGGAAGAAAATTAAAATCAAGCTTACTTAAATTATTTTTAAATAAAAAAGTGAATCAACTCGCAGAAACGAAAACTTTACATCAAAGACTCTTTAGAGAAAAGACTGTATTAATGTAATGTACCTATTAAGAACTTAAAATACTTATACATGAATCAGTGTTGGGATGTACCTAGGTAAAAGTACGTATGTAGGTATCAAGAGATCCAAAAAAAGCTGATCCCCAGCGGGCTGTGGAATGAAAAGCCTCGTCTTTTCTAGACTAATCGAATGTTTATAATGTCAATTTCAGTTAGGTTGTGTTAGCTGGAATTAAATAATAATGAAACGTCATTTTTAAGAGTAGAAATCTTTTATTGAGCAACAGTAAAACAAATGAATAAACCTGAACTAATGTAATGATCACAACAAATGTTGAAAATGTCTGCCTTCTTTCTCCAAACATTTCTGAACTCGTCTTCTAATACCTTCAAAAACATTTTGTAATAATTGAGGTGAGTTGTTAGTTTCTTGGCAGTTTACTTCAATTCTAAGTTTCAGTTCATTTAAATCATTAACTGGAATTTAAAAAATGATGATTTTCAAATAAGGCCATAGAAAAAAGTCCAAAACAGTAATATCACAAGAGCGAGGGGGCCAGGGTGTTTCAGTATTCCCACTAATGATTCGATCAACAAAATATTCGCGAAAAAATTAATTGTATCTACAGCTGCATGAGTTGTTGCGCCATCCTGTTGCAGAAAACCATCCCGTAGCTCATCATCGTAAAGTTCATTTAAGAAAGGTTGCAATAATTCGTCCCTGTACCTTGCTGCAGTTAGCGTGCCTTCGAAAAATATTGGCCCAACTAACCTACGACGACTCATTCCAACCCAGACTCCTATTTTCTGTGGATGAAGGGGAGCTTTAATTGTAACGTGTGGATTCTAGCTACTACAAATCCGCATATTCTGTGAATTAACATACCCATTAAGGTAAAACCAGACTTCGTCGGTAAAAAAAGGTTAAATTTAACTGCTCATCATTGAGATTATCCAAAAACCAACGACAAAACTGAATTCTTTTTGGATAAACCTGTTCTAAAAGCTCCTAAACGGAAATAGGATGCAGATGCAAAGCTTGTCTCAATATTCTATGGCATGTACCTACCGTAACTTAAATCATCAACTTGCTGGTATAAATGTCTAATTGGTGTTTTTGGAGCCTCGTCAATTCGTCGTCTTACAGTTTGAACTAAAGCAGGTACTATCTTCTTTGACCTACCAGATCCTTCTTTCCTTCCAACACTTCCAGTTTATCAAAAATTGCTGACCAAATTCTTAACCAAAGCATAAAATTTTCGGTAATAATTTCATTGGGATACCTCTCTTGGAATTCCACAAAACAAGGAGGAATCCAATAGGTCCATTCTTCGTCAACTTGAAAGCCGTTCCGAAAGTAAGATTCAATAATGAATGCTCTTTGAAATGTATTAAAAATCATTTTAACAATCTGTCAGATTCGTATCAAAAAAAAAGATAACTAATTTATCTGACATCATAAACATTCCTTTAGTCTAGTAAAGACGTGACTTTTCATTCCACAGCCCGCTGAGGATCAGCTTTTTTTGGATCTCTTGATATTTATTAAACAAAGCAACGACGTGATCTGAAGAGCAGATCATTAGAAATGATCTAATTGCCTCCTCGTCAAGTCAAGTCAGTTGCTTTGCTCTGGCGTGCAATCTAACAGCACTGAAGATGACCGCTTGGCGGTCGAAATGATCATTTGTATTTCTTGCTCCGCTTTTATGAGAACCAAAGGGGTTTTTCATGTCGATTTTATTCTAGATATAGTTCGTCGTTTGAAAAACAGCAGTAGTAAGTCAATTTTGCTTGACAGTATTCTAAAAGTAATTTTGTAAAAACTTGAACTTTGTTATTATTAGGGCTCGGATTTATATGCACTTAAAATTGTCAAAATATGCATGCATTTATGCACTTTAAATGTGGAAAATATGCACTTAAAAATGCCAAAATATGCATTTTAAAGTTAAATTTTTGCGAAAATATGCATTTACAAATAGCGTTTTTGAGACCGGTATTAATACAACAAAATTTTTATTAGGTGTTTATTTATTATTTTAATTTTAATTAGCAGGTAGGGTAAGTATACGACTAGGTACATAATTAATTATTTATATTAGTTACAATTTACAATCATATATATTTTAAGATTATCAAACAAAAAGCTTTGCCTGTTGTCGGCTAAAATAACTTTATATTTTGAAAAACTCCTTTCTACGTCGCAAGATGTAAGAGGCGCATATTTGAATTTTCCTATTTCAGCTAAAGAATAATTTTGTAATTCGGCCGTTAAAGCACCCTGTCCATTTAGAACGTTATTTATGTTTTGTATTGTCCGAAAACCTACATTTTTTTCAATCACTTTATTTAATTTTTCTTTAATTGTTGCCCCCTTTACAGTTTTCATTTTGTTAATTGAGGTGGTCACGTCTTCTATCAACTTAATGCTTTCTTGAATGGAACTCCCTTTTCTTTCCAAGCACGTTATTGACTTCGCTATACACAAAAAATTATTAGAAATAAACAACAATTCCTCACGCACCCCTTTGGCTTTGAACATGTTTTGAGCGTTTTCTATAGATGATGCGTCGTCTTTATTAAATTTATTTATAATCTCATTGATTATGTCAAAATTGTTCATGTAATATTCGGCTGCACAAAGCCACGTGCCCCACCTTGTTACTATGGGTTCTGGAGGAAGTAGCAAATCTTTAGCTACTTCTTTAAATAGCTGTATACGACTTGGTGCTTTGCAAAATATTTTTTTTACGCTCGAAATAATATTATTGGTAATCGGATACATTTCTCGAATTTTTTCGGCTACCCGGTGCAATCCGTGGGCAATGCAAGTTAAATGCAACATTTTGTTGTATAATACTTGGAGTCCACTTCCAGCCTTTAGCATATAAGCTGCGCCGTCAGTTACAAAAAGAAGTACCTTTTCATATTGGATGCCATCTGGCCATAACAACGCCATTGAATTATTAAATAATTTTGCCACAGATGCGTGTTTGTATGCTCAAAAACGTCCATGTTGAGTGGATAGGATTTTGAACTGGATTCTGAATTTAGAGCTCCAATTATGACGTTGGCAACGTATCTGAAAAGCAGATATATATATCTATTAAAAATTGCATAAATTCTTATGGAATTTTTATTTACCTTCCAACACTATCTGTAGACTCATCAAGTGAAACCCATTTATAATTTTCACCGATTTCCTCCCGAATTGACTTAATTCTTTCTTCATATAAAACAGGTAAATAGTTCTTCCTTAACGTAGATTCGCTTGGCATAGATTTGGTTGAAATTTCCTCCAAAAATTGGCGAAATGCAGGATTATTAAGTTTATTTAGAGGAATGTCTGCAGCCACTAGTGCGTAACACAGTTTTTTATTAAATTCACTTAAATTGTTACTTGTATTTTCCAAACTTCGAATGGTAGATGGTAGCAAAGCCTGTCTTTTGTTTGCTTTTAATGAAGCGCACTTAGCATGTTTGTTGGTAGAGAGATGTTGAGTAACTTGAAAACGTTTATTAGCCGTAACTACACCTTCACACACCGTGCAGTACAAAACTAGATCGTCGGTGGTAAAAACACTAAATTCGCGTACATAGCTCCGAAGCACAACACCCGCAGCTCTTTTTTCTTTGCCCATGTTTTCAATTCAAAATTTTCAAACGAACTGACCCAGCTTTTGTAATAAATTCAGTAGGTACTAAAGATATTTCCTAAAATTTACCACCCCTAGTCTTCTTAACTAAGCTATTGGCTATGTAGGTAGAAACAGGTATTAAATTTGCAATTGGAAAGTACAAACACGTGTCTAATCCGCTAACCCTTGTCTGA
>JABXWE010103382.1:0-13968 GCA_014611495.1 Limonius californicus | reverse complement strand
TAGATACATGTATCTAGATAATGGATCTAGATACTATTCAAGTATCTAGTATCTGTATCTAGATACGTTTATAAAATTGTATCTTGTATCTGTATCTAGATCCTATTAAGCGGTATCTTTTTCATTAAACAATAAAAGATCCTAGATACATTCAAGAATTATAATTTATTTTATGTAGTTTTCGAATTTTATTAAAACATTTCTTCAATTTAAAATTTAGGACATTTTTGGACATTTAAATTTTAGGGTTTACTTTTAGCAGAAAAACCCAAATACGTCTTAAGATAGGTAATGGTAATAAGCATTCAAATATCCCCATTTTGAGGAGATAAGAACTGTAAGAAGCTTAAGATTTTAAGTATACATTTACCTATTGTGGCTATACAAATTACAATAACCGCCCTTGCTGTTTTCGATATTGGGAATTTCCAAGCAAATCTCATAAGTAATAACCGAGCGGTAGGCTTATCTAAAGTCTTGACAAAACTTGAAGTTTTCTCAGTATAAATAAAAGTAGTGGACAGGTACAGAATCAATTCTTGTGCTACAATTAGAAGAATGAATGATAACGAAAGTGCTTTTTTGGAAGTGCCAGCGATACTGGATGGCTATCCCAATAAAATGTTCTCTAGTAATTATTTTGTGTCTTATTATTATTATCGATTTGTTAACAACCCTAAATTCCGTCAGATTTTCTTTAAAAATAATATTATCAAGGTTTATGCGCGGTTCCATTTCTGGAAGTGTAATTTTTTAAAGTAGGTATCTAATTTGTATCTGACAAGGATCTAGATACATTTTAAAGTATCTTGTATCTGTATCTAGATACACGTAGTAAAATGTATCTTGTATCTGTAACTAGATACACTTTTTAGAAGTACCTGTATCTGGATCTAGATACAAAAAAAAACCCAACACTGGCCACTCTATATGCTCTTTCTTCTTTGGGTTGGTAGGTGTGGTGTATTATGTTTTCGTCTTTTAGATGTTTCGCTAGTTTTCTGTACGAGTCTGAGGTTAGGGGGTTGATTTTAATTGTGTTATTGGACGTCGCTTTTGTACGGTATTGTTCTTTCTCGAGTACTTTAGTGATATTTTCGATCATTGTAATTAGATATTCCATGAATGTAGATTGGTCTAGGTTTCGGGATTTTTGATTGTTCACTGCCGTGGGCCTGATCAGAATTTTCGTTATCTGTCGTTTTTTGATTGTGAGAAAATTTCATATCTGTTGGATGTACTTATTTGGTTACATCGGGATGAGTTGATATTTGATTGAAATAAACTTCTTCTCCGTTTTTGACTGATTGCCATTCGTGTTTTGGGTTTGCTGAGGATTCTTGATTATTCTCGTGTCTATCCATATCGTCTGAGACTGTATCAAATTCTTCGTTTACTATTGTGGATTGTAGTATGTCTGATTCTTGCTCTTTGCTTGTCGCTCTAAATGTTGTTGTATTGTATTGCATTGCCTATGAGGGTTGGACTGAATGTGAGTTAACTACATAATTGGGTGGGACTACTGTTTGGTTGTGGGTTACATTTGAGAATTGCGGGTTAGGTAGGGTTAGTTGTTGGGTATACTGGTATCCTTGAGCAGTCGGAATATTAAACGTGAAACCATAATTTTCCGGGGCAGATTGATTATTTGCAATTGGTACTCCTGGCCGTTTCCGTAAGGGAACATACTGAATGCAAGCAATATTTATATTTGGTAAATAAACCTATTTGTACGTACGATTGGTGCTATCGCACACGTGTTGACCTCCGACTTCACAAATCGCGTTTGACACTGCACTCTCAAAAATAGTACAGCGCGGTGAACATGTGCTTACTCTTCGAAAGTCAAATGGTAACTTCAGTATATAATTTGAATATTCATTATCAAATAGACTGGTAATAATTATATGCGTGCAGATCAGTGTGCAAGAACTTAGTTAAATGTAGCATTTATTTGAAATGAAAGTCAGTGCGTCAAATATTCTAAAATATATGACCTGAAATAGATATACCCAATTGCCATATTTTAAATTAGTATTTTTGACAATGGTATTAACCAATCTTCTTAATCTAATACACACAGGCAGCAAGCTGAATGAAATAAAATACTCCGCTTCTTCAAAATATTTAATCTGGTTTTACTTTTAAAAATAAATTGCCTAAGAAATAGTAAGACGTAGATAAGGGGGATTCAGTTAGTTGTAATAAATGGATTTATCATTCATTAACTTCCCCGGACTTTAATTTTTTGAATAATTGCGCTATTTTAACTGTTTGTTTATTGCTCAAAGTTGTTATGAAGATGCTTTAAAATAAATTTCATGAAAAAAATGCTTAGTGTAGCTGAGATAATCCGTTCGGATCACTTGAGACCTGAAGATTTACCTGTTGTATTGGCAATGATAACAATCATAGTAATAAGTATGGTAGTTGTTTTAAATGCATTTGTTAGACATATGAACAGGTTACTGTAGAAAAAGTACGCAAGTCATGCTAGAAGTAATTTTTACGCTATTTGTAAGACAATGGCTGGATGTCGAATTTATTATCTTATTTTTAGTCTGGAGGTTGTAAATGGTCGTAAAAGCAAAAGTACACTATTACATTATCATATACAAGCTTTTATTAACTGTATAGAAATATTGGTATTTCGAAATTGATGTAAAACAGCAGATACGAGCCGGGTCAATAGATACCCACTTCCACTTTCCATGCGAAGGTTAACAGCCTTTCTATCCAACGGTTGGTCATCGGTCTCTTCTCTGCCATGTATTTCTCCTTAGCGCTAGGATAGAAACACGGGGGACCTACATTTTAACGTCGAATCCAAATCACAGAATTGTCAGTTTGAAATCCCAGCATTACTACGGAGTTTATAAAAATTTTGTGCTGCGATCCATTCCACAGAATTTTCCAATCCGAATTGAAAAAATGTTGTGCTGCAACCCATCCCACACAATTTTCCATCTGAATTGCAAGCGTGGGATCTTATTAGTAAAAACCTTCTCTGGAAATAGGCGTACAGTAAGTATAATTCAGAGCAACCCGTAAGGACCTTTCGGGACAACGTAAACTCATCGTTTTCTTTCTAGTTTCTTTGGGAAGTAGATAAAGCCATAATTGTTTAGATTAATTCTCAAAAGTGTTTCAGGCATACTACCGTTGCTAAACAGGATACGTTTGCTTATGGTAACTGTTTTTAAAATTTATAGTAAGCTTATTGGAAAATATCACCAGAAACATTTTTAGATGCATTTATCTGAAAAATTATAAATATCATCATGAAATCAATATATTGCAGTTCACTCTATTGTTATTTTCATCACAACAGGAACAATTCAAATGAACTAAATTTTATTTATGGTTTTTTTAACAAACCTAAACCTAAACGATTTATCGAGTAATCGAGCGAGTCCCAACGTACGGTTTATCAGTTTCCATTCTCGGACGCAATTTTGTTGATTCCCTCCTGAATTTCACAATTTGTATACAAATTGAAAATACCCTCTAATTTAAACCGGCAATTGTTGCTGATTTAGGGCATTCTACTGTACTCAGTTTAGCAGAAAACCAATGTTATTTATGCAATCTAACCTAACAAAAGTCGAACATATCAGTATCCAATATTCCAAAATGAGAAATGGGTGAAATTTCCGACTGAGAACAGTTTTCATATTAACCGCATGTGGTGGCCGCGTTTACACGTGACCAAATTTTACCCACAAAAGTTGGTGTAGTAGCTTAGCTTATGGATTATTCATTAGATACTGTGGCATCACGCTCTGCAGAGATCAAGTGCTATAATACCCCGGATGCGGTCCTTTGAGAATCTGAGCCGGAGTTATAGATACATGTATTATCGATTGTGTAGTCAATTTTGAGCTTATATGACGATTCTGATAAAAGTTAGAGCTATACGTCAGAAACCTACCTAATGTAAAATGTTTAAGTGGTTGAAAAATACTACTGAGTACAAGAAGAAGCAGTAAACTGAAAATATTATTTTAATGGTGACATGAAATATAGTTGTACATGAACAAAGTTTATATTAACGTCGTCTGTGAAAATAAAATTGATGTTTTTCGTTCACCCATGTAGTTTAAATGCTTCACTACATTTATCTAAGAGTTACAGACATATAGTTCAGATTCTACAATTATTTATTACCTTAGAATTTAATATCCTGGTAGAAGAGAACATTTGTATTGATTTACAAACAGAGATGGATTTTTATAATTTCGTTCAAGTTGTTTAATTATTAGTGATGCAAAGCCTTCCTTCTTCTTCTTTCTTTTCGTGCTCGTAATTTAGTTTAAGTTCCTAACCCTATGCTCATAAGACGTCTAATAGGATGTTTCCATAGGCATATACAGGGTGTATCACAAATTGGTACAAATATTTAGACCAGTAATAGATTGGCTACTATTCAATTTTCAAAAATCATTAGGTTCATTTTTTGAATTAAAAATTAAAATAAAATTTTGTTTGAGAACTGTTGCTGATACATAGAAAATGTATTTAAGCTGTAGGAGGTTATTACCTAATTTTAAAGTAAATCCAAAGTGGGAAACACGTAAAAGCTTCTGTGGCTTGTGATAACAACAAACATTACTGCCTACGTAGTAGTATTGGTTTGTGGCAGGCGATAAATTTTTTTGCAGTTCTATCTTACTCTCCTTTGCATAACATATCTTTGAACTCTAATTTTTGTTATTATCCTGCGGTACTCAAACAATTTTGGGTCAAATTTTCAATTATTGTTTTCTCATATCTTAAGGGTCCCACTGCCAAAGAAAAATTTTTTCTAGTTTGTATATATTGTAATCTTCCATCGCATTTAATATTTGTACCTATTTCTGATACAGCCTGTATATACACATATAGTGTGTTTTTAATAAGTACCATATATACTACTGGTGCTGATTAGTTTCGTCCGAATCAACAAATACTTTCGATGAATATGGGTAAAAACATGCTTTAAGGGAAATGCAGCTCTTCAAAGGTACGTCACCAAGAAAAGTTCTTTTTTTTTTTGGAATAACGTATGAACCGTTTGATCGCGAACTCCGAAATTGAACAAACGTATGATACCAAACCCAATTTTCTAATCAAACTTGCAATTTTGGTATTTTTTAAAAGCACCCTGTTACTCATGATTGTCGGGATTGATAATAACTAAGATAAACCACAAAAAATGCTACATAGAATCAAATGGGAACTGTATAAGTTTCCACAGTGTACATTCCTAATACAATACACATTCAACCGATACCCTACTTGTTCTCATATTCTGTTCAGCTATCCTGCGTCTAAACTCAGGCAGGTTGGTTGGTAGCGGCAGATACAAGTAATCTATCAAGTCTCCCTATAGGAAGAAATTACGTGGTGTGAAGTCGTGCGATCGTGGAAACCACTGGGAGAAATATTAAGGCAAGAAATGCCAGTCACGGTGTTCTCAAACAAAAGGAAAAGCCTCTAAACTTTTCGTACAGACATTGAGCAGGAAACATAGACCTTTGGAGAATCCTGCTCGTGCTGCAGTGACACATATTGGTTCTCTGTCTCCCAGATACGGACATTATGCTTGTTCACTCTGCCACTAAGGTAAAAACTTGTTTTGTCCTTATATTCCTGCTCTAGCGGCATTTCTCTGTTGAAGCCGCTGCATGCTACATAGTCAGCAGGTGGTAGGGTATGCACCACTTGCAGAAGATACGTTCACATTTGCAGTCGCTTTTGTAAAATCTCCGACATTGTATTGTTTTCGGCATTTCTACTGCACGCCTTACAGATTTCTGCGGATTTCCTAGAAACATCGCTCTGACATTGTCTGGCGCATACGGACGTCCTAAACTTTTGCCTTTACAGATGCATCTTGCCGTTTTAAACTGCTGGTACCATCGACGAATGTTGATGTCGGACGGAGAATTTTAAATTTACGTTCGAAGACGAGCTGTGCAGAATTGAGATTGGTAAGGTACAATATACAAAAATCTTCTTGTTGGGGAATTGCTATGTTGTACGCTAGCGTAAACAGAGAAACTGGCCAAACTACTGCGCACATGGGAGAGTTAGACTTCCAGAGCTGCTCTTCTAGGTTTTATACATTTACGTCCGATCGTATATCCATACCAAATTTGTGAAACCCTTAAAAGCATTCAGGAACATGTGTACATGTATTACATAAAATAAGCTTGTCAAACTTGGAATATCTCTTCGTTTTCACAACGTTCGGTAATTTTATTCCATTTCTAGTTGAGTGACTCTACTTGCTTATATGTTATTTCTACCAAATCTTTCCATCCCTTTTATTGCTGAACGTAAATTTTCGATTTGGCCTGCTTCTCCTTAGCCTTGGTGATATATTCGAAAACCTACTTCGTAATCCGAGTTTGCAACCAGTTCCATCTTCGTCATCTACGGTTGTTTTCCATAGCTCTTGGTTAGTTAGCTGACTGGAAAGTATATTCTTAATATTCGTCTTAGGGATTTATTTATGAAGGTTTTCTTAAGGGCTTTCAAACTTACAATCATTGCAACAATTAAATTATGCTATTTTATATTGTACAAAATCTGGCACAAAAGCTTTAATGATATCTTTTTTTCTCTGTTGGTCTACCATAAGATCCGAAGGCACTGCAGCCTAAATGGCTTATTGTGCTCACCCTGGTTATTTAGTCCACCTACTGAAGCCTTCGGTTCCAAATATAGTTGCCCCAATATGCGTTTTCTTATGCTTACCCAACGCATCGCAATTGCACCGAACGTGCATAAATGTTTCAAGTTCCTCATTGTAGAGTCTACATATGGAATTTCCGTACAATTTCTTGACCCTCCTGAACAGTTCCTTTACAGTCTCATGTTCTGTAAGGAAGCTCGTTTGTATTCTAAGATGTATCCTGCTTAGAATAAGCAGTTCTTCAGCTCTTTTTGAGGAAGGACGATTTATAACCGCCTTGTTATGGTTTAGTACTGGTCTGATGGCCCATTAGATTTTATGTTAACTGCAAGTCAAATTACATATATAGCAGTAGAGAGCATTTCTTGATACAAGTTCAGGGACTTGTTGCTCCCAATCTTGCGAGTTTATCGGATTTTGCATTGCCTTTAGTGACCAACCAGTAACCTGGAAGACAGAGCAGCCTCACTGTGTTCGGCCCTGCCAGATCACTGCGTTCTTCATGAAATTCCTAGACCAGTTTTGATGAAGCCCTTAGGCTTGATAGAGCTTTCACAGCCGCCTGGCTGTCAGACAGGATATTGATGCGCCTACTTATGCCTTCTATTATTTTCTAGCACACACTGAAGTATGGCTCATATTTCGGTTTGGAAAACTGAAGCGTACCTGCCAAAAGGAAAGCTAAGCTTTTCACTTGGTTTTACCCTATATGCACTTGCTGCGACATCCGTCTTGGTTGTCGAGTTGTCCATGTACCTGATAACGCTGTCAGGAGAAATTTCCTATGCGATCCTGAATGTTCACTTCGTAGAGTATAGCGACGAAATTTAGGACTTATTAAGAATCCGCTCTGATTTGTAAAGAAATTAAAATGGTACTTTTACCATCTTAGAAAGATTTTAACAATTTTATATGTGTCACCTAATTTTAGTTATGAACATTTTGTTTTCCAGAATAATAAATTACTATAGTTATTGAAGTGAACGCTGATAACTGATATATAATTGTAATAAATGTTATAAACTATATTGCTTAAGGAAAGGCACATATTTTGCTTCCAATTGGTTTCCTTTATCCAGAATTCTGTTAGTCATGGTGTAGCAGTCCTACAAATCTATACTTAATAGGTTTACAGTCATTTAATATATATTCAATAATTTTCGAACTACAAAGTGTTGAAATTGCCTACGATATTGCATTCAACATTAAGGCGTCAATAGCAAACTAAATTTACACGCACCAGCTGCAAAAATAAAATACGAAGCAATTTAAGAAAACGCCCGAAATAAAAAATGTGAGGTATGATGACATATTTGGGAACGGATGTGCTGCAGAAGACGAGAATAGATGAATTTCCCACTTCAATACTTCCTTTGCTTCATGGTAAAAGCGTCAAGGCGTTTTATTTTCCAGTCTTATTAAGTTTGAGGAAATAGTGGGCTGAAATTCGTATAATAAGGAAACTTCCTTACATTGATTAAAACTTTAGAATATTTAATCGGATATAATCGAATTCAGTTTACTAGATAATATAAAATTTAATACTTACCATAAAGTTGAAAAAGGTTAAATACCGTAACGTGATATTTATAAACATAAGGAGTTTCTGAGGAATGATTATCCAAAGTACTCACTACTTAATTCATTTAAAAGCCGCTATCCTTGATTTTCTAAATCTCCAGCGCTTTGTCGATTAATCAAAAATTTCATTTAGGATTTTATGCCTGCTCCCCGGTAGTTGGTTTTGGTATCCAAAAATAGCTATCGCGGAGATTTCAGCTTTTGATTCCGGTCCTCTCATTTTTTTCTTGGAATAGGAGTGATATTGGGGTAGATCAATATCCAATCTCAATTCTGAGTTTACGTGCGCCACAATTTGCGGAACCGGGACAAGTTGTTGGGTGAATATTAAATAAAAATGCAATAACTACATAAGATCTCGTAATGTTGAAGGAATAGCAATGAGACGACTAAATTAAATAATTCAGGAGCTGGAATTTTTAACCTTTATTGTATTGACTGAAGGAATAAATTTATGGCATAGCTGAGGCAGTCATAATGCTGCGACCACGTTATGAACTGGTATGTGGTATATTGATTTTACTCAAGAGTCGTACCATGCACGCAACCGCAACGTCAATACCTACTACTCTAGACTCACAAACGCGTCATAATAGTTAAAGCGTCGACCTCATTACTAAAAACCTCGTTTTTATGTTTCCTGCTAATATTTTTCACCTTCTTGATAAATTAACATTTTATAATATACCCCACTGTTTTATTAATATTAAAAGCTCACTAAAGACTTTGTTTCGAAGATATAGAACTAACAAAAAAGTTTAAATTTTCTACTGACATTACCGAACTAAATAATGGAAACTACTACTGAAGAACTTCAAAGTTAGTTAAATTAAGCGTTCCATACTGTTGTCGTAGCTGTACCAATATGCAACCTGTGCACAAGAATATTTAAATAATAAGTCCATTTAAAGCAAATTCCAAAACTACAAATAATTAAATGTTGACCGTGATTCCTCTTAACAATGTTACGCAATAATATTATTTTGACAGTTATGTTCAAATTTCTTACGAATAAAGGCGTAATTTTGACTGAAACACAAGACTGCGAGCACTACACGATGATTAATGTCTTTCAAAAAATCGGTTGCATGAGTGGTCGAAATTTCTTAGAGGCAGAAAACTTGTATAGAAATTGAGCCTCATACACGAAGAGCTGCAAATTCAGTTAATCAGAAAAATGAAACAAAAGTTAATTCCCTTATTCAGCAAGAAAGGCTTCTCAATTCTTTAATTTCTCAAAATTAACAAATTAATGTCAAAAGTGATGAAGACATCATAAAAAGCAAATTAAAGGATAGCAAGCTGAGTACCGGGTGATTTACGTGCTTGTTGAGCGAAGGACAGAGTTGAATCGTTTGAAAATCACTTCTTCTTCACTGCAGCAATGTAAGAGAAAAAGAGATTAAAGTTTGGGTTCACCTATGATAACTAATAAAACCTGCGTACAATATTCTACAGTTAAGTCAAAACGTGCTAGGTATTACATCACATCTCTAAGGCCAAAAAAAGCAAATCCTATGTTGTCAGCTGATAAAACGCCAAAACGCGAAATTTAGTTTCGATTCGCAAAAGGTTCTATTTGTTTATTTTCTTACGGAAAGTTGTATAAATGAAGCGGTAAAGAACAAACGGAAGAGAATCCCGTTTGTTTTCTCCAAAACAATACTCGTTCTCATACCGCTGCAAGATCAATTAAAACCATAAGAAAATGTCAGCGGGACCTTCTTCCGCATGCAGCATACGGCCTTAATCTTGCTCCTTCTGATTTGTATTTGCTTTGCCAACTAAAAGCATTTCTAGCCGGATAAAGATTTTAGTCAAATGGAAACGTTATGAAAGCTGTTTACGGGTGGATACGCATGCAACCCAAGAACTTCTTCCAAGAAGGTATTAAAAGCTTTCAAATCGATGGCGTAAGTGTATCGCTAGGCAGGGGGAATACATCGAAAAGTGACATAGTTTCCATATTTTGAATTGTTGCAATACTCATTTTTATAAAGTTAATGCTGGTATTGCTGGTTATTGCTCGTTGTATATTTATTGATTTATTTAACTACTACATATCTAAGATTGTAATAATGTGGACAAGATCGGAAAATTACTTATAATAGAAAGTTTGTCAAAGTAGTGAAAAATAGGGTTAAATCAATTTACGATTATTATTATCTTTGCACTTTTTTTTACCTTACTACAAGGTACAATCCTTTTGGAACCTACCAGGTCAAGATGCGACCATCTAACACTTTTTGTGCGGTGTTTAAAAAGAATCCCTATGACGTGCGGCTCGCGTCGATTTTCGTGAAAAAACCTTATGGTCCCACTGCGGCGGTAGATTTTACCAGTCCAAAAGTATGTTTTAGTGATTCTCAGGAAAATTATCGTTATAAGCGCACAAGCCGTCACTGGGAGACGAACGCTCATAATTTACCCTTTTTAGCTAACTTATCCGATTTACGGCTTCTTTGTTAGGCGAGCTTACATTAACTTCGATTCTTATTTATTATTATATATATTATATTATTAATATCTACTTAGTTTAATAAAAATTGAGTAACATAACATGAACTTATGACTAACTAGGAAGCAATTTAGTAAGATGAGCAGAAAATTGAAATTGTTGCAGGGATTTGCTTCAAGGGTCAATTGTCGGTTGACATGTTTCAATTATTTCGTTCTATTGGTTTTACTAATAGTAAAACTGATTGTATAATAGTGAATCTGTGATGTGGTGTACTAACCTACCACAACCTCAATAGCTCGCCGGTGCTCACTCACCCGCCATTGGAGCAGATTCCAGGTTTCGAGGATCGAAAAGTATATGACCTGCAGACTGAATGGTAAAGATAGCGTCATTGGTTTCATAATTAACCTTACAAAATTCCTTTTATATTACCTCCAGACGTTGGGTTAAGACAGCGTGATTTGTTTTATTGTTAACCTTAGACCTTTTCTTAGATATGTGGCACGACGTGCGTCACCCACCTGCCCGCCACCACTTATTGGTTACTCAATCCCGATCAAGCCCGATCGGTTGCCTGATTTAGGGTAAGATGAAAAACATTTCATGGACTGTTTATCTAAGAAGTTGTACTACATTTTGAGTGTCTAGGTCGGTTTAGGATCACATGAGCTAGGTCTACTATTTGTTATTACAATGCTTTTCTCATTTACAATTAATTCCACATAGATGGTGTATCAGATTTCATACTAAAAGCAACACTAGAAGATAACACGTTATAGTTATGAAGCTTCTTACTTAAAACGATTCACACTACATGATTGTAGAATATAACTGTTAGAGCACAATAAAAATTCGGCGAAATGTAAAGCAGCACTCTGGAACCGAATGAGGATGGAACGGACGTAGATGCTGATTTAATTATGTCTGTCAGAACTTACATCCTCGAGAATAGAGGTTAAACTGGTGCAAAATTTCACGTTTTCGGAGTACTGAAAATAGCCTCGACAATACATAACGGGTAACCCAAAGTGGGTAAAATTGGTCAACAAAAATGAAAGGTCCGCTAGGTTGGACATAATTGGAGTTACGGTTTTCCGGGTTGTTTGAACATCTACTGAAATTATAAAAATCCGGTAGAGGTAGAGCTACAAAAATGCTCGAATGCGGATCACATTTTTATACAAACGGACACGCCTAAAAGGGACAAAGTTACAAAGAAAAGGCAGCGAAAAATTGATGCAGATTTAGCAAGATTTAATTATTATTTTGCAAAAAAATATATTCAGGAATTCATTATTTTGTTTGTTGGTCTTTATGTAAAAGTATCTGTGCGAGTTTCAGTTATATCTGGTTTCAATTAAAATGTACGTATTTCAAACTGTACATTATACCACAGAATATGTGTAATCGTCATAATAAGTAGGAAGCAAAAGGCGGGAAAGAATCCATCTTAAATGTAGTGAACTGACGAAAATATACATATGATAGATAATACGCCTAATGAGAGTATCCTGCCAATACAGTACAGGGTTATCATCTGAACACTCACACATTAAAAATGGATATACAGGAACAGTATAGTATGAAGTTATTTTATTAGAAGAGTATAGAAAATAAGCTAAACATTTTGTTTTTAGTTTTTTAAAGGCCGGATATAATATATGTAGGTACGTCAATGATATAACGACGTATTTTTAGTGAACCCATAAAAACACCTCACACCACAATCAGGTAAGTGTGGGCGCCTGCGTAATAGACTATGGATGCCTCTCCATCAATCAACGATCTGTTGCTTTATATGATTACTGAGAACACTAACATTTAGGGTTTGTGCGCATTTTGTTGAATGTTGTTGTCCATCATTCAAAGCGAAGCCTTTGAATACCACAACAAATCTAGTAGAAAAGACGTTTGCATATTACTGCAATCTTTCTTTTTGATGAATACATAAATTGAGTTTTGATTAGTAAATACTACTACTCAAATTAGTACTTCATAATTATCCGTGAGGGGTTTCAGGAAGCTATGGTAGCTTCCGCAGCCCACTAACCATAATTGTAACTATTCACTGTTCTGTTGTTATGATGCCATGTATCATGTACCCATCTGATCACAAAAGTATTGACATATAGTCACTGCTATGTCTAATGGGACCTATATGTATATATATATTATTGTGATATCGTATTGGCAGGTGATGGTGCTTTAACATTTTATTTTTCTTCAATAAACTTTATACTTTTGATATTAAACCAGGGATGATGTTGATTTGGAACTTTCTATAATCTGTTTCTTTTTCGGCCCAAATCTATTCAAAAACGTATTTTAGATCATTTATTTATTTATTATTAATGTTTGATAAATTTTATCCATAACGTGAGTTGTACCGATGGTTGTTGTTATTATGTAAATTATTTATAGATAGGAGGTTGTGTTTTTAATAATTTTTGGATCGTGATTGATAATAGGAAAAAATGAAATTTATTTATTAGTTACCGAAAATATTAATTAAAAATGAAAGTTATATGAATTTATGTACTATTGATAAAGTCATAAATTATTATTTATTCAGTTGAAATAAAGTGTTAGTAAATAGAAAGCTATAACAATGTTAAGTTCTTCGTACAAAAAATTAAAATTTTGATCTTACTACGTCGAAATTTGTAAAGAATCGTGTCTGGACTGCCAAATAAATTATTATTGAACGATTGTCAAATTTTATTTAAAAAAAGTCGTTCTAAAATAAGAAAAAATATTTGGAGATTTTACTGAAATTTATAAAACATCCAAGAAAGGTCTTTCGAGCGGAGGTTGCTTTTTGTGTGGATTAGGACTGCAGGTGGAGGAGTTTTGGTGTGATTTGGAGGGGTTGACCGAAGAAGGAGGAAGGCGACTTGTGTTTTGTGTCAACGAATAAAGGTGGGTGACATTTTAAAGTTTGTTTTGGACAATAAAGTGAAATTTTAAAAGTGCCATTTATGTATTTAGATTGTAGTTTTAAAATTTGTAAAATCAAAGGGCACTTATAATATGGATTTCAAAATTAAAACTTCATTATTGTGTTTTACTGTATATTAATCAAGTTTTCTAAATTAAACAGTATTGTAGTGAGTTATTGATTCAGCATTTACCCTGAGAGTCTCTTATAGCCGTGGTTTAAATTGTGAGTTACCTTCAGTAATTTTAGTACGTTATTCACAGTAATTTCTTTCTTTGTTTGTTGAACGTATTAAATTAAGGTAAGGGG
>JABXWE010103381.1:0-25321 GCA_014611495.1 Limonius californicus | reverse complement strand
AAGTCATAAGTTATTATTTATTCAGTTGAAATAAAGTGTTAGTAAATAGAAAGCTATAACAATGTTAAGTTCTTCGTACAAAAAATTATAATTTTGATCTTACTACGTCGAAATTTGTAAAGAATCGTGTCTGGACTGCCAAATAAATTATTATTGAACGATTGTCAAATTTTATTTAAAAAAAGTCGTTCTAAAATAAGAAAAAATATTTGGAGATTTTACTGAAATTTATAAAACATCCAAGAAAGGTCTTTCGAGCGGAGGTTGCTTTTTGTGTGGATTAGGACTGCAGGTGGAGGAGTTTTGGTGTGATTTGGAGGGGTTGACCGAAGAAGGAGGAAGGCGACTTGTGTTTTGTGTCAACGAATAAAGGTGGGTGACATTTTTAAGTTTGTTTTGGACAATAAAGTGAAATTTTAAAAGTGCCATTTATGTATTTAGATTGTAGTTTTAAAATTTGTAAAATCAAAGGGCACTTATAATATGGATTTCAAAATTAAAACTTCATTATTGTGTTTTACTGTATATTAATCAAGTTTTCTAAATTAAACAGTATTGTAGTGAGTTATTGATTCAGCATTTACCCTGAGAGTCTCTTATAGCCGTGGTATAGATTGTGAGTTACCTTCACTAAACTTAATACATAATTCACAGTAATTTCTTTCTTTGTTTGCTGAACGTATTAAATAAGGTAAGGGGGTATACTACAGCAATATATATATATATATATATAATTCATTTTAAAGTCAAGATTTCGATCTTACAGCAGGAGCTCAAACTGAATAGATTAGGAATTAAGATATAATTTAGCAATGGGGTCGAGTGGTACCTCATTTGAACGGTATTTTAATTCTGCGTCTGATCATTGAGTTTCATAAACAAATATTCATCCAGAAACAAATGAAAGATGATTGAAAATAACAAGTTTATGGAATAACCTAAGAACTAAAGTAAAAAAGGTATGCTTTCGAAATTTTCACCATTGAAGAATGAAGAAGAAGAAGTAGAAGATTCTAAAACACAACAAAACTTATTTTATACACAAAAACTGAATAGCAATACTATTTTAATAAATGTTCAAAGTGTGCTCCTTGAACTTCTTGGCAATAGAAAAATCTATTTAATATCTCTTCCCGTAGTTTCTGGAACGTTTCAACACCGACACTTGCACAAGCCTTTGTTATTTTGCTCCGTAAATCCAAAAGGGAATCGGGTTCTGTTTGAAAAACTTTCTATTTAAGATACCCCCAAATAAAGTCCAACAGAGTCAGGTCAGGGGATCGCGGAGGCCATTCTGTTGAACCACGACGACCATGAAATCGTCGAGGGTACGTTGTATCGAGATAATTGCGAACTTGTCTGCTAAAATACGGAGGAGCACCATCTTGCTGGAATATGATATCCATGTCAAATTCGTTTGGATTATTTTCAGCAATCTCAACTATTAACGGATAGATGCGGTTTTCCAGCATGTTCAAGTACAATTCGCCAGTAAGGTTTGCGTCGATAAATAAGGGACCTACGATATCGTCGCCAAGTATTCCTATCTACACACTCCATTTTTGCTGAAATTGGGTGTGACATGGGAATTTTCATCGCACAAATATCTTACATTTTGTCTGTTAACAAACCCATTTAAAAAAAGTGCATTCGTCACACATTATGCGAAGATAGGATGGGTTTCTTGCAATGGTTTGGGTCATGAATTCACAAAATTCAATGCGTCTATTCTATACGGATCACCTTCAATCAACTGGTGTAAAATCTTCATTTTGTTTGGATGGAACTTATGCCGTTTTAAAAACTTTTAGACAGTGGTTGCATATACATCACATATCGCCGTTTTATTTGAAGTTGATTGCTGAGAATGTACTACCATTTCACCGACTATTTGAATTTGTTTGTGTTCTGAAATTGCGGGTCCTCCAGGGTTTTACCTGTTTTGCACACTTTCAGTGTTAATAAATTTTTGCACAAGTTCTCTTAAATACGTCTTCGAAATAGAACGGTCGGGAAAACGTTCATTAAATATTCTTTCGACTTCGTGAAAGTTTCGATTGGCTTCAGCAAAAATAAAAGCTCCTTCAGTTTTTTCCTGCAAAAGGTCGCACATTCGCCATAATTATTGTTAGTATCACCGGTTTTAACATTCAATATTCAAACGTGAGCAAACACAATAACTGAATTAAGGTGACAGAACAGAAAAACTAATTATTTCAATTGTTTTACTTCCGTTGTTTCGCGTGCTACATTTTTTAGCGTTTTGCTTAATATGAGAAACAGATAATTTGGAAGTCTGTTATTTGTTTTTGCATCTATAAAAATAGACATATCAAATGAGGTGTCACTCGACCCCCATTGCCATTTAAAAAATATTAAAAAATGGTGCCTAGCCGCCACGCCATGTTGAAAGTTATAAAATTTAAATACGGGCTAAAAAGTAGTACATAGCCTCCCAAAAGTTTTTACGACCACATTGTATACGTAATGTAGGTGTCTTTTAAATATCTTATATTTTTAAAAATATTTCTACATGTAGGAGGTCTGATAATATAATAACGTGAATGTCACTCTAGCAATGTTAGTAAATAGTAAAGCAGATCAAGCCGTCGCGCTTGAGAGTGTAAATCAATGGTTTAGACGCTTTCGTAGTACGTCGGAACCTTATGGAATAAGAACAAAGAAAGAATCAGTTAACAAAATGATTCATTCTAACAGAAAATCGCCAATCCTAAAATTAGCCAACGGTATAAACATCTTGTTTGATTCAGCGTAACAAGTTTTAGCAGAACATTTATACATGAAGTTAGCGAACGCTTCACAAAAATTACTGAGTGCCCGCATCCGCCGTATTCACCTGATCTCGCTCTTCACAAAAGTGAAACGAACACGGTTCGAGTTGCTGTCAGTGATTCAAAAAAGATTATTTTCTGAATTGCTTCCAGATATGGTAGGAGTGTTGAAATAGGCATGCGGTGAGCAAATGACACTACTTAGAGAGAGAGATAGATAGAGAGAGAGAGAGAGAGAGAAAGAGAGAGATAGAGAGAGAGATAAAAATTAATTAATATTTGCTATTTACCTATTCATACGGCAACCGTATCCGAACATAATACTGCTACGAATAAAACAGAAATCAATCAGCGGGGCCATAAATAAAGAATGGAATAATATCAAACACAAGCTGCTAGCAAATTGTTAGGAGCAAGAATTAAATCCAAGAATAATAAGGTACAAAACATTAGAATGAAGAAATATCCTAATATATGAAAGAGAAAAAAAGTTACTTAAATTGAAAGTCGGAAGAAGGTAAAGCAGAGTATCTGTAACGAAATGTTATAATGGAAAAATACTTTAAAACGATAATATAGAAATGTTGGAGCCAATCTATAAATATTATTAAATATGATATAAATGGCAAACAAGGCAAAGCTTATAAAATACTAAGACAGCTTAATAACCCTGGTAAAAAAACACCGCCATAAGAATCTAT
The DNA here is from genome assembly GCA_014611495.1 of Limonius californicus. Classification (NCBI taxonomy): domain Eukaryota; kingdom Metazoa; phylum Arthropoda; class Insecta; order Coleoptera; family Elateridae; genus Limonius; species Limonius californicus. The sequence continues at coordinate 21,828 of JABXWE010103381.1, read as the reverse complement.
GGACGCAAGAAGAATAAGAAGAATCAATAGTGACAGCAAATATCAAAATATATGTTGACGTTAGACGAATTCGTATATAGTCTCTACATATAACAACAATATGATATCGCCCATAATGGATAGATATAATATTGAACTTATCAAATATATGCAGCAGCAATTATAAGGTCGTTATTTGACTGTAATATTTTTCCTAAAATATATACAAATAAAAATCGGAGAGAGCAAGATTATGATTGTATACTGCATACCGAAGATGGCCCTACTTTATGGTTTCAATTAATCTTGCAGCGGAATCAGGGCGGGACATTGTCGAGGAGAGAGCAAACAGACTTTGTCTTCTCTTCCTGATTATCTGCTTAACTTTATCTCGCAAAAGTGTCACATAACCGTCTGCATTAATTGACGACGTTCTGTAAGGAAATGAATAAAGAGCACCCCTTAAGTATCCCAATACAATGTTTCCATCTTTTCAATAACTGCAAGATGCTTTGGTTTTGGAGATGTGATATGACAGCATTGCATATTTGCACGGTTTGACTCTGGAGTAAAATAGTATACCCAATTGTAACAAGAAGTCCCAAAATGTATATCCTTCTTTGTTGTGTCTGCAGTAAAGGAAAAGGGATTCGCAAACAAATCATTTTGTGTTCTTCAGTCAAGAAGCTCGAAATCCACCTGGCATTTAACCCACGATACTTTAGCTCGTTTGTTATGATGTCTTTAATAATTCCGACACTAAATTGTTGAGAAATTTTACGAATTGTTACCTGTCTGATTTGCTGAATAAGGTATTCGCTTTTTCTTCATATTCACGATTAGCCGACGTTGCAGCTTGTTACTCATGCATGAGGCTTACTGTGTAAATTAGTTCTCCCGTCTCTGAAATATATCCACCACTTAAACATCCCATTAGGAATATATTGATAGCCGTATTGTGCTCGCATTCTTGTAAGACTTTCAGTCGAATTTACGCCTTCATTCGTAAGTATTCAATTATGCGTTGTTTCACGCTTCCTACATCGCAACTGCAGCTGTCAAAATGTGATTATAGCAAACTAATTGTCGTGGATATGTTAAGTTAAGAACATAGACAACCTGCAACTCATTTAATTTTTGGAATTGACTTCATCGGGTTTTAATTAAAACATTCCTCTTTAAATTTGAAAACTCCTCGTGGACGTGATACACTGACACAACAACCCACAATAATAAAATTTTATTTTAACATAGTTATAAAATGGTTCTGGAAAGGTCAGATACTGTTCGGATTACGTTGTTACTCTAACGTGGTTAATTCAGAAGAGAATGGAATTTAACTTACTTCATAGGTGTTGTAGATTGCAAACACGCGTTTCATAACGTAAATACAAATAGGCTATGTGAAATCAGGCTGAATAATAAATCCCCCAACACTTAAACAAAGTAATACCGAATATATGACTAGAAAATAAACTCGCTATTGGGATAAGAAATAAACAGAAAGACAACAAAGCAGCTACAATTAATATTGGAGTACGTCAGGGATGCCCCTTGTCACTTGCTATTTCATCTATATATTGACCAGGTCGTTCATGAATGGCGCGACGAGATAGAACACATTTCATGATTGACAATTCAATAATGGACACAATTTTATTTGCTGATGACCAAGTAATTATGGCAAACGCAGAAAACACTCTCCAATACGCAATAACAAAAGCTAAATAAAATCTAGAAAATAAACAATTTAGCAAAGTGAAATATATAATCAAAAGTGCTAGCTTTTAAAGGAGATGAACCACTGACTGCCAAAATAATACAGAAAATGAAATAGCAGAACAAGTCCACGTTTTAAATTATGTAGGCTTCGATGTAACGTACGCTAATAACAGATATAATTACAATAAGATAAATACATTCTGGTACATGTTGGAAGGAAACCAGGAAAAACAGAAACGTAAAGTCCTAGAAAGTGAAGGCTGTATCAGCGGTACATGGACCAAAAAATGGACCCTTACTCAAAGAGAAAGCAAGTTAATTGATCATACGGAAAACAGTCGCAGGTTATTTTGCTCGATCACAGAAGAAATCAAGAAATACGGCACGAATTAAATGTATTTAATTAGACTTCTTTAGCGTATGTCTACTACCTTGATATTAACTGGTATTTGATGCAAACTGTCTAAGTTACTAAGGAAATTATATTCTTTATTTGAATGTCAAACGGTAAAGCACCTTAAAGTTGATTTCTCTGCTTGCGCTTATTAACAGTGTTGCTAATGTTTACTTTCACAACGCGAGAATACGCCGATGTCCCTTACATGTACGGTTTTTGTGATAGAAACTCAGTAGAAGCTGCTCGAGAATATGGGTTGAGATTTCCAAATCGGCGACTACCAGACCGACGAGTTTTCCAACAAGCGCACAACCACCTACGTGAACACGGAACTTTCCCGAAACCGTCGACTGAGCGTTCAAAACAGCAGGTACTAGGCAATGAGGACAATATACTGCGAGAATTTGTTAATAATCCCAACATCCCCGTTCTCGTGCACCAGTTAATGCGAGTTTGGAAAATACTAAAACGTCATGGTTTATATCCACTTCATACTCAGCCTGTTCAAGCTCTCTTACCTACAGATTTCGCTAATCGTATGGAATATTTCGCTGCATCATTCAAAATCGAAACCTACCTAGTAGAATTTTATTCACGCTGAGGCAATATTTACAAGGAATGGATTAATGAACAGGAAGAACCATTCTTGAGATTTGCGGAATTCACACACAATCACAGTGTCAAATTATCAACATAAGTTTTCAGTGAATATCTGGTATGGAATTATTGATAACATGCGCATTGGTCCATTCGTTTTTGAGAACCATTTAATCGTCGAGATGAAGACCCTCCGTACTATATCAGGTCATACATTACGAGACAGAATCAGAAACGAAAATATACGAGAGGTCTGTGGAGTCGAAGACATCGTGAGATTTTCAAGATCACGGCGACGTCAGTGGAAGGAACGGTGACAGACTGGCCAGCATAAAAATGAGAGAACAACTCAACACAAAAAGACCACCAGGACGACCGCCTAAACGATGGAAGGAGAGCTGAACGTAGGCATCGCAGGAGAACCAAGGATAAACAGAGGCACTGGTACAAAACAGGATTTGATCCTAAATTACGAAGAAGAAGAAGATATTTAAATTTTCTAGAAGAGCATTTGGAGGATTGTTATATGATGTCCTTTTGGCGATCAGACATGGTATGTGGTACCAGCACGATGGTTTCCCTGCGCACTTTGCGTTACGTGTAAGACAATTTTTGAATTAACGGTTTGAAGGACGTGTAATTAGTAGAGGAGAACAGCACCCATGGCCCCCAAGATCTCCGGACTTAACTTGTTTAGATTATTATTTGTGGGGTCATATGAACGATGTGGTATACCAATCACCATCAGAGACCAAACATAGTTTATTAATCTGCCCCACTTCAATACTAGGACTAGCATAGGTTTAGGCTAGTCGTGCCGATGGGACTTTTATGAATAACGGTAATTATGTTTGGGCAGACAAACATCTTCAGGCTGTTGTTGAGTGAAGGCATCAGCATCACTTGTTAAAATAAATGGTTGTGTCTAATAGAACCAATATTCTTTCCAAAGCGTTCAGCTGGAGATCTGTATCTTCTTGAATAATATTATAACCCCACTACTGAAAGACATTTATTTACATATGTTACGGTCCAAACCATTGTTTTCGTCAGACCGCAACAAACCGATGGAAGAAGGCTCTGCAGGTGGCTCAGCGACGAGGGATGGTTTGCCGAAAACGCTTACAGGAAGCAAGTCTTGATCCTTGTGTACAGAGCAAGTGAAAATAAATGGGCGCTACAGCTAAATGAAGATTCTCATGGAAGGGCCGTCAATCGACAGCTTATGGGGAATCGAACTTATTGGGCTTCCTCCTAAATATTTCTTACATAATATATGCACAATAGGTGGAAATAACAAGTCGTAATGGATTTTGAATATTGTTTGTAAATATATATTAAGCAAAATATGAAAAGGTTTATACAAATACAAGCAAACAGAAGTTCAAATCGGAACCAGAGTCGGTCCGGTTATGCATAAGTTTACACAAAAGGCTTCGTGACGTCCGAATTTAAAGGCTTGTCGCTACTGTCTACGATATTTTCAGTACGAAACAAAGGAGTTGCGTAGCCAATAACAATGAGTTCACAAAAATAAGTACAGTAATTTATTAAATTATTAAGAAAATAGCACCTGAAAGTTGCATTATTTTATGAATATCATACTAATTCTATTTTGTTACAATACAAAGCAATTTAAAGAAAGATCAGAAGTCACTGCGTACAGTTTCCACAGCAATACTTGGATATTTTTTTGCCTTTGTTAGGCGAAAAAGTTGAAAAAGCACAAGAAGGTTCTCTTTATTTCCTTATTTAACGAAACTCCCCTGGGGGATTAAAGATGCGGCAACTCAAACAACATATGTGGCTTTCATCATGTAGCGTAATTTGGAAATTAATTCGGAAAACGTCGAATTATAAGTCCTAAACAACCGGGCACGAAAATCATAGGCATAAAATTGTTGGTTAAAATCGGTAACGATGTTAAAGGGTTGAACTGGGGTTGATAGTTATCCACACACGGTGAAATGAGAAGACGACACCGCCTTATATTATTGTATCTTGTTTGTCAATAATCCGACTTTTGTCGATATTTTTAAAACAGTGATGCTCTGAATTTGAAGAGCAAACCAAACGCACGTTGCAAGTGATAGGGTTCACCTGTAGTTCATGCATGATGAGGCTCCTCCACATTTTTAAATCAATAACCTATAACAACAACCCCTCCCTAATACCGAGAGAAACCATGGCCTCACACCCTTAATCCCATCTTCCAACACGTCTTAAGCCATCGTGGAAGATTAGGGCTAACCCCGCCCCCAAATATGACGAGTTTAAAACAAAATTTGAATGATGCCCAGGTGGGTAGGAAGAGATATTCCGAATCCCACACCTACAATAAGGTCAGCCTCGTGGAATCTGGGGGAGGCAAAAACTCGTTACTATCCATGAAACATAACAGAAAGGTTCAAATAACTAAGCTACAAATCGTGATATACAACATCAGATCAATGTTATCTACCGGACGGTTTGAGGAACTCGAAGAACTTAAAAACATCAAATGGAACATGCTCCATTTGATGTTTTTAAGTTACTAGGTTACCAAACTAAAAGTCTACCACCAGATAATCGGGTCACTTACTGTTTCAGAACAATGAAGAAACAAAAACACACATAGGCGGCGTTGCAATTATGATCCATGAAAGACTCAAACACCTAGTCATGAAAATGAATACAATATCATCTAATTAGAGTCATATACGTAGCCTTAAAAGTTTCAAAGAGATATAGGCTTCAAATTATTCAGGTATATGCACCCACAAGGAAATTAGAGGACGAGGAAATAGAACAACTTTATGGAGATATCACGAAGGCCTGAAAATCATAAAACGCACTTCACTCTTTAATAGGCGACTTCAATGCAAAAGTGAGAGAAGAAAACAAAGACAACTTTCCTTACAGAGGTGGTTATGTACTCGGAACAGCAAACGAAAGAGAAGATACACTAATGAATTACCTCCAAAATGAAAACATGTACTGTATGACTACAGTCTTCAAAAAACCCAAACAAAGACGATGCACTTGGAGAAGCCCCCATTCTAAAACCAAGAGATCGACTATTATAAGCAATATAAAGTATATTGTAAAAGATGTATCAGTCGTAAATCAATTCAATACGGGAAGCGACCACAGGTTACTAAGGGCAAATATAGCAATAAATATCAAAGCTGAACGAAATAAACTAATAAAGGTTAAAAGATTCCCAACCCTCGAACAACTAAAACAAAACGCCGAGAAATATCAACAAGAATTATTTAGGAAGATATCAAACACAAATCAGCTACAACTACTTGGAATAAATCAATTAGAAGAAAAAATAAGAAATGACGAGATAACAACAACCAAAAAGATATGCTCCACAACAATAAAGCACAAATACTCACAAATAACAAAAGAAACTAAGGCGTTAACGGAACAACGAAGAAAAATGAACAGGAAAAAATCAGAATAATCTGAACTGAATAGGAAGATAAGAAAGAACATAAGGAATTATATAAGAAAACATAACACGGAGGAAAGCAAACAGGTAATCGAAAATAATAAAAACATGACGGTTCTAAAATCAGCCTACACAAAAGGAACAATGAGAATACACCAACTCAAGAACGCAGATAATGACATCGAATCTGATAAAATAAAAACTTCTACACAAAGCTGTACACTTCCACAAACCCAGAACAACGCAACACAGACCGAATAAACGTTGTTAATCTGCAGAAGAACTTCCTGACATCACAACAGACGAGATAAGGTATTCCTTATCAAAAATGAAAAACGGCCGAGCGCTCGGCGAAGACGGAATCTCAGTCGAGATATTGAAAACCGACGGAACAATAACATTACAGTCTATGGAGGTTCTCCTAAACAAATGCTTCACAGAAGGCAAAATTCCTGAGACGTGGAAAAATGCTCAAGTGGTTCTACTGTATAAAAAAGGCAACAAACTCAAAGCAGAGAATTACAGACCAATAAGTATTTTAGCTCACCCATATAAGCTGCTAACTAAATATATTATCAATAGATTAACAACTAAATTCGACGAATACCAACCCCCAGAACAGGTAAGTTTCCGTAAGGGTTATAGCACGATTTAATATATCCCAACAATTCGAACACTAATAGAAAAGTGTACCGAGTAAAATGTCCCGCTACATCTTGCTCTTATCGATTACATTAAAGCCTTTGATTCGATAGAACTTTGGGTCATCTTCAACGCGATGGACAACGCAATAATAGACTCCCGATACAAGAACATCTTGAAATGCAACACTACAAGTAAAATCGCAGATGATTACTCAACGAACAAAATACGGGTAGAAAAAGGGGTAAAACAAGGGGCCATAATTCCCCGAAGTTGTTCACTTTTGCGTTGGAAGAAGTGTTCAAGAAACTAGAATGGCAAAACAACGGCTTAAACATCGATGCTTGAACCACCTCCGCTTCGTGGATGATATAGAAGAACCACAGGGTATGCTGAGTGAACTCTAGACAGCATCGAAGGAAAACGGAATCTCAATGAATCTGAACAAAACAAAGATATTATCTCCCGAAATTACAAATGTGGTTTTGAACGAAACTGTAATCGAAAATGTCACAGAATATGTTTACTTGGGACATTTAATAAAACTCGGCAAAGAAAATCAAAGTGCCTAGGTTAACAGAAGGATCCGTGTGACATGGGTAGCGACAGGAAAATTAGGGTCAATACTAAAGAATCGCGACATCGCAATCAACTTGAAGAGAAAAATTTTTGACACCTGCATGATTCCGGTAATGATGTACGGCATGGAGACGAATCTTTTAACTGTCAAATCTGCCAATTCACTTAGAGTAACTCAGAGAGCCATTGAGAGAAGTGTGTTGGGAATAAGCCTCAGAGAGCGCATAACCAACAAAGAAATTAAAAAAAGAACGGGAGTGATAGATGTGATAAGGGCCATCGGAAAATCAAAGTGGAGATGGGCAGGACATGTAGCCCGGCAGGATCAAACCAGATGGACAAAAGGAGTGGTCCTATGGCGACCAAGACTAAATAGACGCAGCGCTGGCAGGTCAAAAAAACGTTGGATAGGTGACGTGAAAGAAAAAGCTGGAAGTAAATGGCACCAACTGGCGCAAAATAGAATAGAGTGGAAGAGCATGGGGGAGACCAATGTCCAGGAGTGGACTGTTAACGGCTGCTAAAGAAGAAGAAGAAGAGAGATAACAACAAATGGATAGGATGAGGGATCTAAATTCACAGCCATGAAAATCCTGCAATTTTACCTTACCCTTACTTTTGAATTAGGGACAATGTTATATATTTATTTACTGTTAATGCCTTTTTGTAACAGTAAGACCATTAATTGCCGACCTCGGTGGTCTAGTGGTTAGCGCATTTGCCTTTAGATTCGCGGAACCTGGGATCGAACCTAGCTGAGGTCGGCGAGATGTTATGTTTATTTGATTGTGCCGCTCCGTCAGAATTAGTTATGCTCTAATTGCCGCTTCATAGGAATTAAAAACGTTATTTTAATTGCCGTTTGTATGTTGTGAACAGTTTTGGTTATTTTGTTGTTTTTAAAGATTGAGCTATGACGAGGCCAATTTCGATAGTTTCCCTTTGTAGGGTAGATTTGCCGTTTAAAAACAATTCTCGGAAATGTTTATCGTCGGAAGTCGCACGTGTCAATTTTTGTTTCGTTATGTGTTGCAATATTTTGGGGGAAATGCAGGTTGTCGTGTCGCGTGAGTTCTCCAGTCAATTATACATCCTCGATGGCTCCAGTCGCCCGTTCGGGGGCCCTAACGAAAGTAGAAGCTAGACCCTTGCGACAGACGGACATAACTTCGAATATCGGTTCTTTTTTATCGCGGCGCATCTGCTACTTCGAGTTTTACCGTAAAGCATTTTGCTTTGGGCAAATAAAATTGACTAAGTCGGATATATAGGTAATAGCAGAGTGTTCGCTTTGGTGTTGGACAATTAAGGATAATTGCTCCTTTCGATTCATATCGGATTTCAGCCATTTAAAAAGAAAAACCGTGCAAGTCTGGTGGTGAAAGCTGTTGCTTTATTTCCATCGTCCGAAGAGCCCCATCTCTCTCTCAACGCTAACTGACCCTGTTGAAAGCAACCTACTCCCCAGGGCCGCAACAGCAACATTTCGTTCCAACGCTGCCCAGAAGAATGTTGTCTTCCTTCTTTTTTCCTGCATCTGGAAATCGCCTCTAAATTGTGCCTCTCTCACTCTAACCCATTCATCGGAAGCTAAGGTAAAGAACCAGTTCTTTTTTGTGTGTTGTGAAAAGAAACCTTGTAAAATTCAACGTAATTGAATCCCTTTATTTTTGAAACAAGAAGCGACCTTCAGTCGCCGATTGTCTTTGTTTGCACTACTGATTGTAACGAGTAATTTCTTTTATATTGTTTGATGCTTGTAAACTCGACGCCTCTGGCCGCGTAGTTCTTTAAAGAGGGTAAATATATCGTGCGCCATTAGCGGCGGGTTTGTTAATTGAACATTCAATCCAACAGTTTGTATTATTAAACTACGGGATCATTTGCTGTCCTTTATTTTGTATTGTGCATTCTCGGAATTTTCGAATAATTTTGCTTCCTAAGGAGTTTCTTTTTTAATAAGGGCGCAACGTTTAATTATAGCTGTGTTAAAAAAATGATCTTATGATCTCACTACATATAATTGTCCTGTGACAGGAAAAAGTAATCACAATGCAGCAACCTGGGAAATTAAAAATCACGGTAATTGGTGAAAAATATCCCGGGTCTAAATCAAAATTCCCGTGGCAATTGAAAAAACCCCGCCGTTACCGCAAGGGTCGGGGGCTCAATTTACGCACGGTGTCAAAGCGACCGGAAAGCTCCAAAATAATTTTAAAAGCGGAGGCGTGCAAAACGATGTATGCAGCCCCCAAATTGGGCCAGTTTTTCGCGAACCAAATCAGCCGACGGCGATCCCCAGCGTTCCGACGCCCCTGGCCATCATTCAAAACGACGCCAAATATAGAGACATCTGGCAACATAATAGTTCGATAATTCACGGCGAGATCAAATAAATATCTGAGCGATGCCGCCGCCGATCAAACGAGAAGTACCGGAGGGTGTTATTATCAAAGAACGCCGAACGGTTATCAGGCTTTCAGTCCTGAAATGTAATACGAATTGGACAGACGTGTAAAATTCCCGACAGGGAGCCAGCCGCAGAGATATATATGTATACAATGGGAGAATTTCCCTCAGCAGGATGTCATATAGCAGTATTATTGAAGTCGTATGTCTACGTCTATCTTGCCAGATAATAATAATAGCAATAAATCGCTTGCGCAATATCAAAATGAAATTCTAAATATTTGAAACAGCGCGTGCCTAACTGATATTCAATTTTGCGCTCTCCGGAATGAATTCCGGCCGGCATGAAACATGACACTCCGTATAACAAAATTGTGCGCGAATACGCCCAATTTATTTAAATACGTTCCCTTTAAGATCCCATTTTTCCCGGCGCTTCAATTAAAAGCCCCGGGAAATTATAACAAACTAAAAAGGAGACGCCTGGAACAACGTGTAACTCTCGTAATTGCAATACCTGCTCTAGACTTGTTCTAAATTAAACTTTCATGGTTTATAAAAATGTAAATACAACGCGAATGAATTAATTTTTCGCTAGGATGTGTTGCCGCGAACTACAGCCGCGGAACACAATTAGATTAATGTAGATAAATGCAAAGTTTGTTCATTAAATAGAAAAATTTCCAGTAGTACGTGCAGGATTCACAAAAGCACGCAGAACGTGCTTTTTATTAAAATGCATAAAATTATTTCCGCTCGAGATAAAAAAACAAGCATAATTCCCTATGAACTGCAACAGATAGTTAACGTGAATGTTTTAATTTTGGCAGAATTGTTGAAACGAATTTCAAAATAAATTAAACTTTCTACTCTACAAAATTGGCTCTTTTACTCTTATTTATTTCTGGTTCTCTTCTTTCAAGGGCTAAGAAAAGGTATCACACGAACGCATTTGAATTTTTTCCTGCTGCTAGGATTTTCAAGGCTTTTCAGGTTTATGTGGTTTCGCTAAAAGTTTTCTGGGTTTAGCAAATTCTTATACAGACTGTCCCATGACGCGAGGACACTACTTCGTGTACGTAATCTTTAATAGTGAAAAATTCTAATAAAGTTGTACCTAAAGTAAATCGTTTTCAATATATATATTGTTGTGATATTATAATGGAGGGCTTAAATGCTAATTGGGATTCACCTCTGTATCGCCATCGGGGCAAGACGTGTTTCCATGACAAAATAATATCTTTCCCCGCCGGTCAAGGAGTACTAAATTTTTAAAATTGGAGATGACCTTTGTTTTTTTGTTGATTATGGGAAGAAATGTTATAAAAATTGTAAGATTAAAAAGGGAGAATATACCATCATAAAATAAAATGTGAGTTTTAATCATCATTAAATGGAAATGGAAAAGTACTGCATGTCGGGAAGAGACGGCAGTGCACGTAAAGCAGAACCAGCCTGGAGGAGAGGAGTGCAGTCTGTATACTTGTGGAGTAACAGTCCAGCGGCATTTTTGCATGCCTAACATCTGTGAAAATGTTGGTGCAGCTAAAACATGAACTAATTTCGTGACAGTAAAGCATAGTAAAAATTTGCGCGTGTTGTTTTTTTTTTGTTGAACGTTTTTTCTCAATATTTTGTACGAAACGAGGCTGGGGGGGGCTTACTCAACAATGGGATGATGCGGGCTAATAAAAAAATAAAAACACAGCGTTCACAGGCCTCTTAGGCGCATTGTCTTATGAATAATTTCTATCTCTCTCTGTCCTTTGCTATTTATTTCCAGTTGTGTCCTCCCTTTTCCTTTAAGACTTCCTTCACGGCTTCCCACCATTTTTTCCTCGATCTTCCCCTCTTTCTTCGCTCTTCTAGGATTCTCCACCTTACCTCCTTTATTATTCTCTCTTCTGACAATCTTTCCATGTGTCCTAGCCATTGAAGTCTTCGGGCCTTAATGACCTGAGTTATATCTGGTTCGTTATACAATTCGTATATTTCTGCGTTTGGTCGTCTCTTCCATACACCATCTACCTTCTTTCCTCCGTATATCCTTCGCAGCATTCTCCTTTCCCATACTTCCAAACTTTGTTGTGTCTTCTTTGTCATAGTCCACGTCTCAGTATTGTATAGTACTGTCGGCCTCAGTATGGTTTCGTACATACGAAGTTTTGTATTTCGTGAGACATTCTTTGATCGTATTATGCGATTTACACTTCCCGCTACCTACCTACTACCTTTGGTTATTCTTAAATCTATTTCTGTGTATTCCTTGCACTTGTTGATTAATAATACTCCCAAATACATGTATTCTTCCACCTCTTCGAATTCCTGGACTCCCTCTTCTCCCATTTGTACGCTCAAACAAGCCACCCGCCACTTCTTCTAATTTCTTCCTGCTCCTTGCTGTTAATAGTACATCTTCAGCGTACGCGAGGCACTGGTGACTCTTATTCACAAGGGTTCCACTCTTGTTTATCCCGCTTTTCCTGATTCTAATGCTGCATTGAATAATAGAGTAGTTAGCGGATCACCCTCCTTTTTACTTCAAAACTCTCTGTTATTCCTCTGTTTGCTTGATCGCACATTTGGTGTCATTTAGCATCATTTTACCAGTCTTACTATCTTTCTTGGGTTCCCATTACTCTTATTGCTTCGTACACTGTTTCTTTAATGATGGATTTGTAGGCGGCCTTGAAATCTATAAAAAGTATTTGGGTCGGGATCTCATATTCATATGCCCCTATTAGGATTTGATTCATTGTAAAGGTTTGGTCACTTGTAGATCTATTCTTACGAAATCCAGCCTGGTATTCTCCCAATGCAGCTTCTATATACACTTGCAGTGTTCTTTTAATCACTATCGTCAGAACTTTGTATGTTATGTCCGATATCGCAATTCCCCTATAACTACTGCATTCAGTTCTGTCCCCTTTTTTAGAACTGGGACTATCACTGCTTTCGCCCACTGTTACGGCATTTTTTCTGTATTCCATATTATTTTTATTATTTCATGCACTTTATCGATCACAATTTCTCTTCCATACTTTAAATTTTCAGCAGTTATTCAGTTCTCCCACGGGCTTTTGTTGTTTTTTATTTTATGTATTATTTCTCTGATTTCATCTTTTTCGGACCCCCTACTTTCTTCTTCCTGTGTTTCTCCCCCTTTTTCTTCTTCCTCCGCTACACTTTCTTCTCCTCGTGGTCCTTCAATTGTGTTCAACTCCTTTACAATTTAGGTTTTCCATCTTTCTTTAACTTTTTGGGAGTTGCCTAGCAGTTTTCCCTCTTTATCTTTTACATATCGTTGTTTTCCTTTATTCTCCGTTCTAATACCTTTTACACATTTGTAGATATTTCTTATTTCTTTATTCCTGTATTTCTCTTCTATATCCCTTATTTCTTCCTCCATATATTTTCGCGCCCTACATACCTGCTTTGGTTTGTCTTTTGTTCCTTGTATAGGTTTATGTTATGTTCCTTTTGTGTGTATATAAATTTCTGCAACATCCCCGTTTTCTTCTTTAGCTCTTGCTCACATGCCTGATCCATACTTCTTCTCCCTGTCGGTCCTTGTCTTGAGAGCTAGGGGTGCTGTTCTCCTTTACACATCCTTCAAATCATTGATTCAAAAATTGTTTTAAACGTAGAGCAAAGTGCACAGAGACACCATCGTGCCAGTGCCACATACCATGTCTGACCGCCAGAGATGTAACAATCCTCACAAATGATTTTCTCTAAAATTTAAATATGTGTCGGCGGTTAAATGGTTTTCAAAAACGAATGGACAACGAGCATGGTATCAATAATTCCACACCAGATATTCACTGAAAACCTATGTTGATAATTTGACACTGTGATTTTGTTTGGATTCTCCAAATCCCAAGAGTGGCTGTTCTTTCTGTTCCTTAATCCATTCCTTGTAAATGTTGCCTCATCCGTGAATAAAATTCTATTACGTAAGTTTCAGTTTTGAATGATCCAGCGGCAAAATTCCATATGACTAGCGAAACCTGTAGGTAAGAGGAGTTGAACAGGCTGAATATGAAATGAATATAAACCATGACGTTTTAATGTTCTCCAACCTCGCATTCGTGGTACATTAACTTCTGCAGATACACGACGAACAGAGGTACTGAGATGTTTATCCATTTTTCGCAGTATGTTATCCTCATTGTCTAGTACCTGCTGTATTGGACGCTCAGTCGACGGTTTCGGGAAAGTTCCGTGTTCACATAGGTGGTTGTGCACTCGTCGGTCTGGTAGTCGCCGATTTGGAAATCTCAACCTATGTTCTCGAGCAGCTGCTACTGGGTTTCCATCACAAAAACCGTACATGTAAGGAACACGTACTCTTGTCCTCGCGTTATGGGACACCCTGCATAAGGCATGAAAAAACTTCAATTTTGCTGGTTTCTGATTGAAGTTTTCTGGTTCTTGAGAATGTTTTCTCGGGTTTTCATAGTTTCTATGGATTTTCTAGAGCTTCAAGTTGTTTTGTTTATTTTATTTGTAAGTCTCAGAATGATTATTATTTGCTTTATAGGTTTTCTGGATTTTTTTGTTTTTATGAATATATCTGGGTTTTATATACCAATTGTAAGGAGTTTTCTTATCTTCTACAATTTCTTCTACATTACCATGATATTGTTATAAATTGTATCTACCTGATTAGATCCTGTAGATTTTTTAAGCTTCTGTGGTTTCTGCAGAACCTTGGTTAGCCTTTTGGTATTTTTCTGATTAGGTTCTTATGGGGTCCTCTAAACTTTACTTCTTGGGTCTTCGTGGGTTCGTTGGGTTATATGATTTCGTAAGCTTAAGAATTCTCGCGAGGTTTCTTAACCTATAGTAGTTTCGTTCTAAGTTTCGTGACGTTCTTTTTTTTTGTATTCTTAGTTCTTCTATGCTTTTTAGGCTACTCTTCTGAGCTTCTTCGGGTTTTGTTGTTTTATCTTCTTTATCTTCTAGCTTCTGTGTTTCTTCCAAAACCTTGGTGATCCTTTTGGTATTTTTCTGATTAGGTTCTTATAGGGTTCTCTAAACTTTACTTCTTGGGTCCTCGAATTCTCAGAAAGGGTTCAGAATGTACTAATGTAAAATTTCCTTAAATGTGCCCCAGGAAGACGTTCGGAGACTAAAGAAATTTCATATTCAGTAAAATTAGCGTGGGGACCAAATTGTTATTGTAAATTAAGTTGTACCATCTTCTCCTAATATAATGCGATGATCCCATCGAAATAAATATATACACGAATCAATAATTTACTTTAGAATACCGTGTAGTTTCTTTTACCATTTGTTACGGTCAAAATTATTCCGTTACTATTTTTATCGTTCCAGAGAAGAATTATCATTCTAGCTAAACTCTGTACCGCTATTTAGCGGTCCTTTTAGCACAGTCACATCAGCCTAGCTGTCTCTTTCTCTCGTCTCTTCACCTTGAGGGCCAACTTTTTGGAATTCCTCTACCCCCTGGTTTTTCTTCGTCTTCAAGTGCGAGACGTGGCGACTTTCTCTATTGCACAGCCATAGGAGACCTACAACTTAACGTAGGCTTCGAACCATAGAAGTATAAATACTTATACTCTACCACCTCCAACAACCTAGGGAAATCTTGAGATTAATACAGGAAAAAAATAGAATCAGAAGACACTGGCAGAGAAGTATAGACCCGCGCTTAAAACGACAACTTAATCAATTAATAAGGCAAGTCAAACTCACTTTAGACACTCATAGAATAAACTCATATCAAACATACATCAAGGAATTACAACCCGGTGATCCCTCGATGGGGCAGGGTACCAAACGCATACTTAAAACATCTCCTACCCCACACGCCCTAAAAGATGGCGAGGTACTATTAACTACGGATGCAGAGAAATGTGAACTCTTCGCAAATTATCTCGAAGGGGTGTTCACTACAACAGATAATCAGGACAACGCAGATATAATACAACAATTTAAGGAAGAGATAATAACAAACTCGCTTAATCCCCTAGGGAACATCGATCCAATTACGCCAGTTGAGATAGTCAGCCGTATTAAAAATCTACCAAACAAAAAGTCACCAGGCCATGACGGGATAACAAACATCATACTCAAAAAACTTCCGAAGAAAACAATTTGTTATTTAACAGCAATATTTAACGGTTGTCTTAGAATTTGTTATTTTCCTGACTCATAGAAAATCGCTCATATTATCATGTTTGACAAACCAGGAAAGAAAACACAAGATCCAGCTAATTACAGACCGATAAGCTTACTAACAACTTTCTCTAAACTATTAGAAAGGTGTATATTAACCAGATTAAACACCGAATTAAGCAACAATAACATCATCCCCACATTTCAGTTCGGATTTAGATCAAAGCATTCGACCACTCACCAATTGACTAGAATATCCGAAATCATCGAAAGAGGCTTTGAAGCCAAACAACACACTCTAATAGCTTTTATTGATATAGCCAAAGCTTTCGATACTGTCTGGACTCTGGGACTCTTGCACAAGTTACTATCCATAAATTTACCAACATATTTATTTCTAATCATCTTGAAGTCCTTTGTAGATGAAAGAAAAGAAAAGTGAGGATTAATAATTCCATGTCTACGATGAAAAATATAGCAGCTGGAATACCCCAGGGTTCTATATTAGCCACAATCCTGTATAATATATTTATGTATGACATTCTACAGATACATGGTACCAGCATTGGCATGTACGCTGACGATATAGCAATTATTACACAAAACGAAAATATAATCATCGCTGCAGAAAAACTCCAGTCCACCATGGATGAATTAAACAACTGGCTAAACAAATGGAACATCATCCTAAATTCAAGCAAATGTCAAGCTAAAATATTTACCCTTCGATTCAATACAACACCATCAGAAATTGTAATAAATAATGAAAACATTCCTTGGAACCCGACTAACCAAGGAGTTAAGTACTTAGGAGTTTCTTCTTCTTCTTTGCTCAGACGTTTATCCATTTCTGGATGTAGTCCTCCCCTAAACTTTTCCATGCGCCTCGGTCTGCCGCTCTTCTTTTCCAATATTTTCCAGCCGTTTCCACGATGTCATCCCTCCATCTTGCCATTGGTCGTCCTACACTCCTTCTACTTGTTCTAGGTCGCCAGTTTAGTATTCATCCAGACCATCTCTCTCCTCCTGATCTTAGGAGTTTACTTGGACAACAAATTAACCTGGAACCTACACATTAACAAAAAACTAAATGAATGTCACTCAAAACTCTCCCAATTGTACCCTATTATCAACCGAAAATCCCCGCTAAAGTACGAGTGTGGTCTCCTTATTTATAAATCTACTCTTAGATCCACGCTAACCTACGCTTGCACCATTTGGGGAGCAGCATCTAATACAATAATAAAAAAAGTGCAAGTTTTCCAAAACCAAATACTTCGTATCGTTACAAACGCTCCATGGTTTATCCGTAATTAATAGTTACGTAAGGAATTACAAATTCCTACCATACAAACATTCATTAAAAATGTGTTAGAATATTTAACAACAAATTAAATGAGTGTCCAGGTACGGTTGCTTTTGAACTAGGAAATAGACATATCCACAGACGATTAAAACATAAACTGCTAACTGATGAAGAATTTAGCGAATGATGACTCCTGCGGAACTAACCTCTATACGTCAATATAGTTATTAGTGATATTAAATAACAGTTCTGTGTATAGCTATTTAGCTGATCCGGAAATAAAACAAATAAAAAAAAAGTTCTATGAATAAACGTATTTTCAATTCAATTCAATTCAGTAGCAATGTATCCATGCTGTTTATGGGGATCAGCTTCAACGACACATCTCAGGAAGATCCAGATTCTGCAAAATAAAGTATTACGAATAGCCACCAACTCACCATGGTATGTAAGAAATAAACAACTACACACAGAACTAAACATTCTAACCATCGAGCAGTTCATCAGAATAACAGCAAGACAATTATTCAAAAATATGTACAACTGTGCGGAAGTAACTCATTACAACCTAGGAGCATAGAATATACATCAGCGCCAAAAACGTAAACTGATCCAAAACCTTCTTCCAACGGATTGCAGGGATAGTGAATAAATAGTGGGGTAACACAATATTACAGCAATAAAAGTAGCGAACGGGATAGCCACTAAGGTAATCCCGATATATCCACAGGGTTAATGTAAACTAATTTAACTAAACCATGAATAGCACTAGATTGCTGAACTGGTTAACATTTAAAAAAATGAAATTTATTTAGAATGTTTATAATATTATCTTCTTAATATTGAAAAGAAAATTAGATCAATATTACGGAAGTTTGATTTTCCCTTAAATCTTTTCCACCCTAGGTCTCCAGTTACCTAAACCTTGGTTCTCGTTAATATCAACATTTTCCGATCCCCGAAAACAATTCCAAGAATTTGATTCTTTGAAATTTAATATATACTTGCACACGGCAACGTTTTCTCCGCTGTTGGATAATCAATTACCTTAAACAGAATTCCGAAATTTAAAATATTCCTAGATGAAAAGTAGCGGGCAACAAGAAAAACCTCGTTATAGGGCTTTCAGCAATATTGCAACAACTTCCCACTCCTCCAACTAGTTGCGTCCAATTTAATCAAAACCCCGCGTTTTTATTTAAATTTCCTCCCCGTTAAAACGACAACTGAATCCTAACCTAAAAAAATCGCTGGAAACATTACGACCGATGCCTAAATCAGATCATCGAATATTGATTTTCAAATGCTAGTTCCGTTCAGCGTTAGAGCTTCCGTTTTCCCCGATAAAAGTCGGCGTCGTGGAGAAACGAGGTTATCTCGATTCTGGGTGTCTTTAATGCACTTTCTGGGGCTGAAAACGATGATGACCGCAACTTTATACTTACAACAGCCAAAGTAAGAATTGGACTTTAAAAACTTCTAAAATATAAATGTCCCCTGTTTAACTCAACTTCACATTTCGGGTTTTATTATTTAAGTTGGATTTGGGGAAGTAAGCGCGGGCTCTTTGGGCTCGTTATTTCCCGTTCCTACAAAGCATAATTAATAAGAAAATTTATGTTAATTAAACTGGCAAGGAAACGCGGGATACGGAAAGCTTTTAAATCGAAGGTTGTAAATATTTTTGTCTACGCCAGGGGATTCTCCTAATGTATTTCCAGTACTAGTTCTTTGATGTTCGCTGGCGAGTATTTCCCCGGAAAACTCATTTTTGATCTGTCAAAACATCAGATAGGTCGCTTTGTTTTTATCTGACGCCCTGATGCTGGAATTGTTTTTTTTGCCAGTCATAGAACTATTCTTTTGCAATTGGTTTTCTTGTGTGCGCCGGCACTAATTTTCCCCCTGTTGTTCGGGTTTTTCTTCGGTTTTTGTTAAAGCCCGCGGCTAGTGCAGTTGATTGATGGCATAATGGATATTTGTTTTTCCTTTGGTCGCAATGTGTCGAGAGTTATCATAATGCGAAAACACGTAAAAATAAACATGAACACAAAAAGAGTGGCGGATATAATACATCAGCGACGCCATCCGGCATAAAAAATTACACCAGTCTGGCGTGCACTGGCAAATCGAGAAATGATATAATGAAATTATGTGTGTGGATATGGGGAAATGTCGTTCGATGATTTATTGTCGGTAGGGTAATATTGTTTTTCATATTGCTTTTATCTCCAGACTGAAATTGTTTTCAGCGGTCCTTCCGTTTCTGCTGAATTATTGGAGCACTTCTGCTCGCTTTTAACGATAAATACTCGAAGAAAAATTGGAAACACCGATAACTTCGCTTTCACTTCTCATAACATCCACTTGTGGGCATAACTAAACAGATTTCGTTGATGCTTCTCTTGAGAAAATTGGGATTCAAATTTTTAAGGTAAATGGTCTTATCTTGTTTAGGGAAAATCCTTTAATTGGGGATATACATGCAGGCCCAGAGACGTCTCATAATATCCACTTGTAGGAATAAATAAGCAGATTTATACTTTTTATTGGACAATATGGGAATTTAAATTTTTAAAGTAAACGCTGTTTGATAAATGCTGGTCCAAATAATTCCCATAAGATTCACTTATGGTAATACCTATACAAACCTCACTTAAGTTTCCCTTGATACGTTAAAAATTTAAATTATTAAGATAAATTGTATTTGCTTATTTATTAGAAATGGAACAACCTGTATACCAAATTACGTTCACATCCACATGCCCGTCCAAATATTACTGGGAATAACTAAGCAAGCCTCATTTAAGTTTCCCTATCTCTCTCTATCTCTCTCTCTCTCTTTCTCTCTCTCTCTCTCTCTATCTAGCTTTAGGTATTCCAATATTGGACATAAGCCTCCTATACAAGGTAGAAATTGAAATGTTTAAGGTTGCTAGTTTAATAGAAATGGAACTACCTGTACATAGCCATATACAGTGTTTGGGAAAAATCATTTAAATGAGAATCAACATGCAGGTTCAGATACTACTCAGAGTACTCACTTCTGGGAATAACTAAACAGATTTTACTTAGGTTTATTTTGACCTGGTTGGAATTCAAATTTGTAAGGTAAATCGCCCAACTTGATGATCATAAATGGAATATCCTGTATATACATAGATATTAATAGTATTGGGGAAAATCCTTTATGGAGGTTTACAATCAGGTCCAGATACACATAGTATTCACTGCTAGGAATAGCTAAGCAGATTTTACCTAAATTAAATTAAATTTCTGTTGAACGGGTTGGATTCAAATTTTTAAAGTAAATAGCCTTAGCTTGATGTTTAAAAATGGAATACAGTTACTTCTCGACTTACGACGGGGTTCGGTTCCGCAACTTCGGACGTAAGTCGAAATGGTCAGTGTTGGGTAAGATCCTCTAATTAGGGATCTAGATACAGATCCAGATACATTTAAAAAACATGATCTAGATCCAGATCAAAGATCCAAACCTAAAAATGGATCTAGATCAAGATCCAAGATCCTTAACAAAGTATTTAGATCCTTTCGCATTTCGAACGTTTCAGGGGTGTTCTTTTAATTTTTAGAGATTCCAGAGCATAAACGGAAAAAATACCTAAGGACAAAATACCTACGGAAAAAATACCTAGGAAAAAATACCTAAGGAAAAAATACCTAGAGGAAAAAATACCTACGGAAAAAATACCGAAAGCATAGTACAACAATTTCTATTCCTTTGTACCAAGAATATTATTATTTCATTAACATAAGTACCTTATGAAATAAGGGTTTTTGGTTAGGATAGTAATAAATAGACATAATTAGAAAGTTTAAACAACAAACAATATAATGATAATGATAAGAAGGGATTAACAGTCTTTCCCAGCAAAATAGAGTAGAATAGAATTAGAAAATACGTATAAAGTCACTGCACATTTAAATCATTGTGCAATTTACATTCGTTCTCATTGCAATTATATTTGTCTTCTGTGCGCCATGGAAATTATTACGTCGAATAAGGGTAAAAATAAATTATGTCTACATGGCTACACGTATACTGTAGATGTTGAATGTCGCGAATTTATTCGGTTTTTTACTAGGCATTTTTTCCGTAGGTATTTTTTCCTCTAGGTATTTTTTCCTTGGGTATTTTTTCCTAGGTATTTTTTCCGTAGGTTTTGTTTGAAAATGAATAAAACAATTTTAATTTTATTCCCATTTCTTTTTAGTAAAATCTCCCAAAGAAAACACACTTCGATTAATTTAATCAAGGTAACTTCTTTTTTATTATTAAACACTTTAATTATTAATAACACAATTTCTGGTCACATTATACATTTAACTATTTGACATTTTGTAAACAATGTAACTTAACCCAACTTTTGAATTTTGAAATGTCACGCCTATTTTACAATAAAATTAAATTTAGCACTGATTTAAATTGCGTACATTTAGTTCGATGGCCAAAAAGGTACTCCCTTCAAATATTTCTGCCAGAAATCTCTACAAAAACTAACAAAATAACATCGTTACTTAGCAACATCATAAAAAACAAGGACAGAATTTGAAACAAAATGTAGGGAATATTATAGAAATCTGATAAATAAA
>JABXWE010103379.1:0-21371 GCA_014611495.1 Limonius californicus | reverse complement strand
AAGAAGATCCAAGCTATCCCTCTCAAATAAGCTTCTTGTCTATAATGCAGCGTTCAAATCCATATGGTCATATGGTATTCAACTGTGGGGAACAACAGCAAACTCCAACATCCAAATAATGGAAAGGTTCCAATCTAAAGTTTTACGGACAATGTGCGATGCTCCCTATTTTGTGCGAAATGTGGACATCCTAAGTGACCTAAAAGTGGATTCGGTTAAAAATGTGATAGGTAAATGCAGTTATAAGTATCTAAGTAATTTAGAATCTCATTCAAATGCATAGGTCCTAAATTTACTAGATAATAGTACTCACATACAGAGATTAAATAGATATAAACCTCTAGACTTGCCATATAGATTTTAATGTAAAGTATCAATATTTTAACTTGTGTTATAAAGCAAACATGTAATTTATAAGTTACTTCTGTGTTGTAAATCATTGGATTTCAACCTCATGTCATTGTTTTCATGTCACTTAGTCTCTAACATATGTTTTGCTTATTGTAAATTTACAGATTGCAAACAGATAATATACATTAATAGAAAAAAAAAAGAATTTAGGCTATTGACGAGTTTTACTTGTATACTTGTATATTTATGTATATTTACTTTATATTCAAAAACATGTCACTACATTGTTTTACTGCAATCCACAGGCAACCAGTTATACACTAAATTTCAAAGCTTCAATTTTTGGAAATAATATTCTGCTGTGGAAACAGTAATTAAATTATTTCATGTCAAATTGATGACAATTAATTTTTATTTTTTGAGTTAACCAAAAATTGTGGGTTTTAATACAACCACAAACAGCAAAGACGAAAAAGTTGAAATTTTAAAGTGGTATCAGACGGGTAGTAGCTTGAGAACTGCGAGAGACTTATTGTCGACAAAATATCCAGAAAGCCATATGCCTTGTGTTAAAACTATTCAAAACATTGTTAGAAAATGTACATCACAAGGCTGAATAATAACTTCCCACAAAAGGGACTGAAACCAATCCCCTATTGACTGAAGATACGGTTACTGTTTAGAAGAAGGTGATCATTTTGAACACTTGTTGCAACGGATGCTATTTTTGTTTTCCTTTTTGTATTGTTGATACTTTATGATTTTAAAGTAATCGTTGCTTTAAAATGTATTTGAAATTCACATACCTAATTTTCCGTGTTATTTACGAACGTACCTACTCATGATACTTTTTGAACATAACTTCTCACTATGAGGGATATCCTTTCTAAGTATATTATTTTCTGATATGTAATGTTCGTTGTCTATAGCCATCTATAATTACTATTAAAACAATGTGTTTACACGTGTTTTATAAAAGCAAACATAGCCGATATGTATACAAAAAAATCCCTGTATATGTGTGTACATATTTTGAGCAAAGAAATGCATATTTACTGATGGTAAACATGGCATTTGAAAAGTTTTAATACTATAAATAATGTTTGTAGGTTAAAAATCAAATATTTTCACTTTCAAAGAGCTTAGGAACTGCTCAATCATTGTAACCAGATTGTACATCTATTCATAAAAAAGAGTAAAGTATAATGAGGAATACTGAAATCGTGATTTAATGCTAAATTCTTAAATCTGAAAATTATAACTTCCGGTGAAGCTGATAGATAGTTCCAGATACCAATTTAAACACATCAAATTAATGAAATCTTTTTTTGCAGGACCCCACAATGAAAGCAGCTGGGATATTCTTAGCTGCAGCTTTTTGCTTGCAGTGGATGTTCTCAGTTCCAGTACCTATTCCAACAATATCTACAACATTGATTGCAGAACCTTGCCGAGGTTCGGAACATTACAATTTCAAAGAAAGCGACCTCCCCTTCAGTTACGTAGAGTGCAAGAACATATTTCTTCAGCCAGGAAAAGAACTACATATAAACGTCCCCCTGGAGAACATCGAGTCTATTATTTTCAAAAACAGCATTCTTCCGGCAATCCCAGATGGAACATTTGCTTCTTTCGTGAATTTAGCTGAATTGTACCTCAACCGCAATGGCTTGAAGACTATCGCTCCTGGTGTTTTCGACGGATTAACGCAACTTCAAGTGCTGCATCTTCAAGATAACATTCTCATGAAGATCCCAAAAGGAACCCTCAACTCCTTGACAAATCTTGAAGTCCTGGATGCATCACGAAACTTCATTACTAGCCTTGAAGAAGGTTGCTTTACAGGGCTAGTAAATTTAAGACTACTCACTTTAAAGCGCAATAACCTGCCTTTCGTAGATTCTGACACTTTTATTTCTCTGTTTGCGCTTGAAATGTTGGATTTGTCCCATAACTATTTGTTTATGTCCGAGCTCAATTTTACTTTCACTTTGAAAACTCCATATCTGAAAAGTTTGTTACTAAACAATAATCTTCTGCAGCATCTTTCTGTATCTTCAGTGAAAAATTTGACTAGTTTGGAATTATTAGATGTCTCGAACAATGCTCTAAAGGAAATAGATTTCGGATCTATCATTGCTCCTAAATTTGCTAACTTTAGTAACAACCAAATTTATGTATTAAAAGGTTGGTTGGATTTAAATCAATCGCATACGATAGATTTGACTAAGAATAGAATAATTTCTGTCCAGCATATTATTGGAAATGCCAAGAAGTTGTATTTGGGTAAAAATGAAATGACAGCACTGTATGCTTTTATGTTTGCTAATTCGGAAGAATTGGTTGAATTGGATTTAAGTTTTAATTTGATCAGAACCATCCTTAAAGACTCATTTCATGGCTTGATCAGCCTAGAAACACTGTACTTAAACAACAATAAAATTGTTTATTTGCCCTTGGGTTGTTTTAAAAATCTGAATTCGCTGAAAATACTTTCTTTGTCGCAAAACTTTTTGGGTCAGCTTGACGATGGAATTTTTAGGGGTCTCTCAAAATTGACTACCCTTTTTCTTAACAACAATAGATTGAGCATCATTAACGACAGTGTTTTTCGCGGCTTGAAGAATTTGCAAAACTTGTGCTTGAATCACAATTTACTAACCTCGATCAACATACTACCTCTAATAAAAGATCTGCCAAATTTGAACACCATGAACCTAAATGAAAATCAGTGGGACTGCGCGAAATTTTCAAATATCTCCGAAGCACTGACTGACACTTATCGTTTTTTTGAAATTGCTTGCGACAAATTAAATTTGAGAGTATCCGCCTATAAAAAACCAAATATAGGATTGTATCGTATTTTGCGTACGATGTGCGCTTGCATCCTGTTGTTTAGCGTAATTTTGCTCGATGTCGTAGTTCTAAGATGGTATTTTTTCCAGTTCAAAGTTAACTTAATTGAAAGTGAAGGCAAAATAAGAAAACTAAAACTTGCTATAGCTGGATTGGAAGCTAAAGGCTGTTAGATGAAAAAGATTTTTTACGAAATGTTCTGCTAATTGCTTTAGTACATCTAATACATAATCGATAGTTCCCACTGTAGAATTTGAACTGTAAAAAATATGTTAATAATAAAAAATGGAATAATATAAATATTTATGTAGGTTTTTTTGTAATAGTAGATTTTAAACTCTTAATGTAAAAAAAACTACTAAATTTCAAATAAAAAAACTTTATTACATACATCTCATTTATAATTTTCAACACACCATTCTTGCAAAATATAAGTGATACAAATAAACATTTAACGTAGTTGTCAACACACTTAAAAAACGTAAAAATGGTAAAAACGTAGTCACGCAAGGTGTATAGAACTAAAAAATAAAATATTTCTTTTTGCTTCTGTAGTATAATAAAATGAAACTTGTGTTTTCCTGAACTTTCATTCAAAAAAATCCTTCTTCGTCTTCTGTGTTTAGGCCAATAACGTGTTGATCACCTACAATTAAGTAGGTTCTGTGAGCCCTCTTTGCACGTACGCTAGGATGTTACGGTCCAAGCGATCGTTTTCGTCAGACAGCAAAAAGGCTGTTCACTGTTCAGCTGTCTCAAGGAGGTAGGACGTTCACGAAAAGTGCTTACAGGAAGAAATCTTGTTATTATAATATTGTGTCCAAATAAGTGGCTTTTCAAGTCACACAAGTGTCACACAAGAAGTCACAGCTAAATAAAGATCCTCGTGAAAGGGCCGAGGACCAGCAACTTACAGGTAGTCGAACTTACTTTATTATACTTCGTCCGGAATACTTCTTACAAAATATATGCAAATGGAAAATACACAAAAATAACAAGTCAAGAATTTTAAATAATGATTGTAAATGTATTAAACAAGATACGAAATAATTAGTACAATTACAAGCAAAAAAAGGAAACATTCAAAACAGGATCAGAGGCGGTCCTGCTATGGATTAGGTATACACAAAGGACTTCGGGACGTCCGAATTTAATGGGTCGCCACTACTAGGTACGATATTGACTGTAGTATCAAAAAATGGGTGCGTAGCCAATAACAGTTGACTTCACAAAAACAAGTACAGTAATTTATTATTAAACAATTAGCAAAATCAAACTACTTCCATTTTCCAGAATTCGTAGCGCTTTCGAGAAAAGGAAAATCAATGCCCATACTTTTCACTAAATAACGGTACACATGAATAATTTTTACCTGAGTTCCCCGATAAAGTTGTAATAGGTAAGCACAAAAAGGTTTGCTTTTCGTATCATGGCGTGTTGGACAGGTGATGGCGGCGGCACACAATAGGGAACAATGGACTGGATTACGGTAGAATATACGATATTGCTTAATTGGATTTTTCTTCGGAAAACAGCGAATTAGATATGTTGAAACATATAAGAACGAAGATCACATGCACAGAGTTTTGTTAAAACGACGATAACGTTAAAGGGGCGAACGGAGGTTAATGTTTATCCGCATGATGCGAAGCTAGAAAACGTCACCCTTTCATCAAAATATTATTGATTCCTGTTTGTATTTAATATGACCTTTACCGATTGTTAAAACAGTACGCACGTTAACGATAAAACTGTAATTAAATTACAGGATCAATTATCAACCCCCGATTCGAAATTGCACTCCACACATAACGTGTGATCACTGCAGGGTTCTCAAGCTGACTTCTACCGTTCCCACAAAAAAAAGAGCAAACCAACCGACACAGATCTTAAGAGATCTCTCAAGGGCAATTTGCTGCCGATGCAGTCGACGTAGATCAAACACATTTCAGTAATAATATTTTTGCGATAACGAAAGGTGACTTAAGATGCTTTATATATGAATTTAATTACAGAAGTGAATTTAACAATACTGCGAATTTAAAAGGAAATCGAACGAACATCACAGAGAGGCTAGGCTAACTCGTCGAACATAGGAAAGAAATTCCAATAGATTGTTTACGATTGTCAAAGATGTTAGTATGGCAACCGGGACCGACGGCTTGCCCTGCAAAGCACCCCCGAATTTGCAATTACTTCATGCACCTCTATACAGGCTGCTGTAAAAGAATATCACCGTACACCCGACAGATAAAGTATCAAAATTAATATGTAAAATTTTTAAAATTCCACGTAAAATTTACGGAAACTCAAAGTTTTTTATCTATTTTTTTAACTGTTGGGATAGGAGCCACAAAGTTGTATAAAATTATTTTTAGTCGAAGCAAAAGTTTGGTCTTGCAGACTTTTGAAAATTTCAATTATAAAATACACCGTTCATCAGAAACAAAATCAGAAAAAATTTAAAATATGGAAACGTGATATTATTCATATCAAGGCAAATATAAAGTAATTTTACTCTTCTGAAACCAATATTTAATTTTTGACCCAAAGTTGTGTTGCGGCGAGTTGTGGCGATGTGTTTTACTGAGTGAATCGTTCTCTACGAATCGTACGATTACCTGTTGATTATCAGGAAATATTAGGTACTTCAAACGGCACCAACGTTTCCCAAAGATGCTTCCAGTGACAAATAAATGCGATTTATAAAAAAACATTCAGCTACGAATTGTATCTAGCATGTAGCTGAAGTAAGATAATTTTACTTCTTAATTTTAAGTAAGTACAATATGTAAATAGCGAAATATAACCTAATACCATATACCCCCTAAACATAGATGACTACAATGGCGGGGTTCGAGCTTTTGAAGCGCTCCTGAATTAGGTATACAAAACTCCCTAATCCACATATTTTCTGATAACAAATTAGTAACTTGTGCATAAGTTTAACACAAATCATAAATAAATGTTCGTTTTTACCTTCTAACATACCCTTCGCATCCACTCAAATAGTCAGTTGGGGATGCGCAATTCTTAACAAACAAATACCCAGAACTTCCAATGACCTCTGAGATATAATCATGCACTCCATACCGGCTGCTGATAATGCACTATTATTGTTTTGTGTTTACTACAATCAACACCGACATTGCGTTTGTAAAAAACGTATATGAAGATGTTGGTGAGTATTTTAATGTATCTCAAATTAATTAGGTCCTGTAATGGCGTCACATAAAAAGACATTTTTCAATGTTAACAGATAACAGATAACATTTACAAAAAAGTATAGCTTATGCATATTTAAAATCATAAACATGACCAGTAAGCTGAGAATAAATAACCACTACTACCTAATTTGAGTACTTATTGCATTTGGGAGTTCAACAGCTGTGCCCCATAATAAAAACTTCGTATTATTAAGTATGAGACAAACTATTCAATAAGCAGTATTACTGTTGTGCACTAAAATCCTGTATGTGAATATACAGGGTGTCTCAGAAAAAATGGGCCAGCGTTTAATCATAGATTCTTTAGGTAAAAATAAACCGATTAAACCTAATATACCTTAGGCAGAAAGTCCTTCCTTAATTTTTTATTTTTTCCTTTTATTGTAATTTCCACAAATCTAAAGATATTTCTTTAAAAATTTGGTACACCTACTTACTATTATGCAGTACAGTGACAGAATTATTTTCATTAACCGGACTTGGCCGTAAGAGGCACTTAACCTACCACTGAAATCTTATATTAGCTCTAACTTTGTTATTAGTGGAAGATTTAAAAATTTTAGGTTATTTTCTGAAAGAGGATTAAATATTACAAAAATAAGGTATTCTTAGTTCATATGCGTAAAGGCAACCGTTTGCCTTAAAATGCTTGTCCAAGTTTTGGGTTGTCGTTACGAAGTGCAATTATCAGGTAGCCATGATCACAAAAACAATGGGTAGTGCTTGTGACCTACAGTAAAGAACAATGCTAAGTCAATTAAATACTTTGGTGTTATAGAAATTATATTTTTAATTTCTGTTTTGTGTTTAGGAAAATGCCTTGACATTCGTTATGTCGACGCATTTTCGTAAACACAAAACAGAAATTAAAAATACAATTTCTATAACACTAAAGTATTTAATTGACTTAGCATTGTTCTTTACTGTAGGTCACAAGGACTACCCATTGTTTTTACGATCGTGGCTAGCTGATAATTGCATGTCGTTACGACAACCCAAAACTTGGGACAAGCATTTTAAGGCAAACGGTTGCCTTTACGCATATGAACTAAGAATACCTTATTTTTGTAATATTTAATCCTCTTTCAGAAAATAACCTAAAATTTTAAAATCTTCCACTAATAACAAAGTTAGAGCTAATATAAGATTTCAGTGGTAGGTTAAGTGCCTCTTACGGTCAAGTCTGGTTAATGAAAATAATTCTGTCACTGTATTGCATAATATTAAGTATGTGTACCAAATTTCAAAGAAATATCTTTAGATTTGTGGAAATTACAATAGAAGGAAAAAATAAAAAATTGAACTTTAAGGCCCTATAACTTTTTAAGGAAAGACTTTCTGCCTAAGGTATATTAAGTTTAATCGGCTTATTTTTACCTAAAGAATCTATGACTAAACGCTGGCCCATTCTTTCTGAGACACCCTGCATATTTCAAATGCTGCAAGGTGTTTCAAAAAGAATGGGACAACGTTTAGACACCAATTCTTTAGATTCAAATAAACCGAATAAACCTAACGTACCTAGATAGAAAGTTTTTCCGTAAGAAGTTATAGGGCCTTGAAGTTCAATTTTTTTATTTTTTGGTTTTATGGTAATTTTCACAGATATAAAAATATTTGTTTCAAACTTGGTACACACGCCTACTATTATGTACTAAATTAATAGAAAATGTTTAATAAAATAGACCATAAGAGCCACTAGCACTCAAATTTTGTTGTAGCTGTAGCTTTATTATCTGTAGAATTGTTTTCAATTTTATATGACTGCCCGAAAGAGAATTAAAAAGCACAAAATAAGGCACTTTTTGTTCATATCGATAAAAACAACCGTTTACCTTGGTATGATTGTAATAATTTTGGGTTGTCGTTGCGCTTACTATTTTATGAATAATTTAAAAAATAGTATTTTTAATGTGTACACATTTGTATTTCGATCTATATGTAATTAAATATTTTCACCTACAAACAAGACTTGTGCATCATATTGTATATAACAATCCAGTTCCAAATAAAGTGATTAAAAATAATTATGCCTACCACAGTAACCACGAGTAGATACATATTTTATACAGAAAGACGCATCCTAATTGAATATTCTTACGTATCCAATCAAATTTTTAACCGTGTTTGAATTGGCTCCAAATCCCAATATTTACGTTTAAGACAATAAAAAAAAACAAATTTGAGTATCTAAAAGATATGATAAATAATAGGTTGTTCAGAAATTCAATTTCCTAACGGCTTAAGAACAATAACATACTAGGTATAATAACAAATAACAAATAAGCAATATGTTTAATAGGAAAATTTAGTTCAGACTAGGTATATAACACCGCTCTAGCACTAATGCAATGCTAACCACATAAAAGTCAATGAATCAGTGTAACTTGTTTACATATTTTATTGCACAGCAGACCAAGGTTATCAAAAACGACGATATTAGTTTTATCTCACAGCCAACGCTTTGTTGCCTGCAAGAACCTCAGAACAACAGCAAAATATTTTTGCAATATGATTTCATTCCAGATAAGTATTGAATGTACATATACATACACAAATATTAATATAACGGTACGTACTCCTGATAACCTCATAAACCAGTCAAAAGAATTAAAAGAAGTAGCACTGGACACACGTTTTGAAGCTAAAAAAGTAACTCGCGGTTATATACTCTACCCATAATGAGGTTCCATTTACAAACCTTGTATTTACAGAAATGTTCACTATTTCTTTCTAATCAGATAAAGAAATGTATAATCACAAATTAAAATTGCTATTTTTATTTTTCGTTAACAGTTGTAATGAAACAAATTACTGAACGCATCATTATGACGAATAGAACTTCCGCCGAGTTCGCGTCATACAAAGCAAAATAAGCTATTGATTTTAAAATCCTTTCTTTCTGAAAAAACAATTTTTTGTGTATTTTCAAACAAAAATTTCACTTATTAGCAATTAAGCAAGCGCTTCTACCAAATTATATACTTAGTTTTCTAAAACAAACAGCGATCTAGGTTCTCTTCATATGCCTTCTACCATTTTCCAAATTTTTCAAAATATGGATAACTTGAACCTTACCTGATGTTCCCAAAACGCAGATTGACGCGATGGGGAAACAATCATCGCTCAATTTTTATTGGAACCCTGAATTAGGGTAAACTCCTGTGCTGTGACGTATTATTGGAATTTCGAGGTACTCCAACAAAAAATATTTGTACCATAATTATGAAAACGTTCAAATATTTACGTAATTGTAATGCCGTTAGCATTCAACGAAAACTGTTTCAACTACCAACTATGAAGGCATGGTTTTTATTTGACCAGGTTCCATTTTCAAAAAAACTCTCTTGTGTAAATGAAATAATTCTAGTTCATTCGTTTTCGATACGGTATGATAACAAAATTATGAATAAGAATTCACTGGAGGAAACAAACGGTGTGTTTTTACTTACGCCCACACAGTTACTACAATTATTTAATAGTAATCGAAGAATAGTTCAGTTGCTACAGTTAATTTTACTGTAGAACTATCAATATTTACATCTGGTGACATCTTAACATATGCTCAAATGCAACTACCTACGAGGGGGTATTGATAAGTACTTAGCCTACCATATAAAACGCCACAGTATTTCAAAACAAAATTTTATTTATTCAACATAATCTCCTTTAAGACTTATACATTTAGCAGAACGTTCATAAAGTAATTCTAAGCCATTAAAAAAAATCTTTGTCTTGGTCTGCAAACCACTCCTCAACGGCACATATTGCTTCGTCATTTATCGAAAATCTTTTACCTTTCAAATGTTTTTTGAGTTTTGGAAACAAATAATAGTCTGACGGTGCTAAATGCGGAGAATAGGGCGTGTGGTCAACCAATTCAAAACCAATTTCATCCATTTTTTGCGGTGCAATCAACGACTGGTGACCAGGAGCGTTATCCTACAAAAAGAGCACACCTCTGGCAAGTTTTCCGCGGCGTTTTTCCACAAAGCTCCCGTGATAGTTCTACCCCGTTCCAAATAATCTATCAGAATTATCCCATCTTTGTCCCAGAAAATTGAAGCAAAAATCTTATCAGCCGATTTTTGAACACGTAATTTTTTGGGTTGTGGAGAACCAACATGCTTCCACTGTTTGGATTGCTATTTAGTCTCAAATTTTTTGATTATCTACTTTGCCCTACAATTTTGTTCTTCATACTGTTTGCAAGTACCAGATTCAAAATCGTGATGTACAGTCACTAGATCTACTGGACGCATTTTCGGGACAAAACCTACCACTACGATTGTCAACATTTCCTCATAATCTGAGGGTTTCGTTTGCGAAGAGAGAAAACGAGAGATATCCAAAATTGCTTTGCATATATGAATGAGAAAAATATTATTTGTCCCCCCCCCCCTATGGCGTCACCCATAACCCCTGTGATGTCGTTAAAAGGTATTAAATATATTCAGAAGTCAATACTTTCTTATCTAGAGCTATATCGATATTGTAGATTAACTAAGATGACTGCCAGTAGCTATTTTCAGTTTAATTTTCGCATTTCATTACAAAAGAAATCCGATGTTGTAATCGGAGTTATCGATGAGTCATTCGCGTTATTGACATGTCTAGATTTGTAAGATAACCATCTCTATACTAAACAGGTTTACAAATTCGGGTAAACTTTCGGGCCCGAGAAGACGAGCATGTTTCTTAACGTCTTCCGGTGCGCTGAATACGAATCCGTTGTCAGTTTTTAGAGATTGGCTCTACTTTTCGAAAAACAACACCTCAAATCTTGGGCAAGATACAATAAACACCAATGGAAAATTTGTAGCTATTTAAAGGTTCGGAACTACGGTATCCCGAAATTTGTTCGAAAGAAATTTGTTCGAGGCCATTTGTTCGAACGGTAATTTGTTCGAACGGAAAAATATTCGATAGGGAATTTGTTCGAACGGAAATTTTTTCGATTCGAAAATTTCCTAGTGGGTGTTCGAAAAATATTCTCTTTAACAATTTTGAATATTTATCTAAAGAAAATAAATTTATCATCGCGTAAACAATTCTTAAGTTAGTTATGTGCAAGGAAAGTGATTAGTGTTTCATTAGCTATCCCTGGTTTAAATCTGCGTGGCGTTGCCCACAATATTTCGTATTAACACTGGATGTATCTGTAAAATAAAATCATTTATTATATAAAATTTTATTATTGATCTTCTCTTTCGAATATTTTTCCATTAGAACATTTTTCCATTCAAACAATTTAACGTTCGAACAAATTACCTCGAACAGATTACCGTCGAACAAATTTCTTTCGAACAAATTTCCTGGAATCCGAAACAACAATCGTAATTAAATCTAAAACATTTATTGATTTACCTATTATTAAACAGGTGATTGGTCTCCTGACTGGGATGCAATCGGGATTCACAAAACATAGCTGCTTTCTCTGTCTCTGGGTAGTCGTGCAACTGAGCATCATTATGTGAGAAAATATTCGCCAAGTCGTTGCAATTTTGAGCCCGAAAAATAAAATGTCTCTGCTACACCATTTGTTGACCCAAAAAACGTTTTACTACCACCTCTCCATATCACACTTGGCCTTATACAGAACTTCGTCAAAGCGATCGGCAGTGAAGGGCCGGCTTTCCAGTATTTAACCAAGCTTTCACGAAATTTCATACGCGAAAATCAAAGGTGTATTTGTCGGACCTGATATTAGAAAGCTGATGGACGACAACTACTTTGCAAAGGCGAACGAGGCAGCAGGATGGGCATCTTTTAAAAGTGTTGTTCACACCTTTCTCGGCAAACGAAAATCGCCGGATTTCAAGCAAATAATCGCCAATTTTTTGAAAAATTATCGCAATATTGGGGCTCGAATGTCTTTAAAGATTCATTTCCTGCATTCCCATCTGGATTTCTTTCCAGATAATTTGGGCGGGACGAGCGACGAGCAAGGAGAACGGCTACACCAAGATTTGATGAGAATCGCGAGACGCTAACAAGGATTTTGGGACGAGGGCATGATGAGCGACTACTGTTGTCATTTACAAATTATTTTTTGTTAAAAATTTATGAAATACATATATATAGCAGACGCCCGATACCGCAAACACCCGATTATGGAAACATCGCGCTAATGTAAACACAAATTTCTTACTATAGGATCAAATGGAACACCCGATAACGTAAACAACCTGTACAGCTTGATAACGTAAACACTTCTTTTTTTATTGTGTTTATAATGTACATACGTGACTCTCAGCAAATTATTTGTAGGGGCAGCGCTGATTTCATTTTAGTCGTTGTTAAACTTAAGTCACATCCAATAAAAGAAAGTGTTTAAGATTGAGTGACAAAGCGAAAATCATAGACGAGGTTGCACTAGGTGCGGGAGTGACGCAATTGGCAAAAAAATATTAATTGTGTTATTAAACGTTTTTTTTAATAATTTGCTGATTAATAAAATCACGCTCGCTAATGTAAACATTTCGATAATGTGAACACATTCGGAGCTGAATTAGTTCACGTTATCGAGCGTTTGCTGTATTAATAATTTCACCATTGATTGTTAGTGCATGGGTTCTTGAGTTTACTTCTAGTTGTATAAAATGTGGTAATAATACGAAGCACCTCAGTTTTATTCTGTTCATAATATTATGAGTGTAATGAGTCTACTGTACCTTCATTCTACAATACCATTTTGTTTCAGAAACAAACAATTATAGTCACGGTGGCATTTACTCTATCACTGGTTGCGCATGGAGTCGCTCAGTTTGATATGAGCTCGTGGTTATCATCATCTGAAGAGGACGATTCTCTAGAAAGCACATCCAGCTCAGAAGAATTCGAAACATTCCAAGAAATATCCAATCGCAAGAGCCGAAATGCCTATGTGCCTACAACCGTTCGACCCCTGAAACCACCAACCTCCATTAATTGTAATCTTGAACAATTGACTATTCCAAACTACAGATCACAAGATCGGACTCGTACCGAAACACAGTATTGCCTGAAATGTCGAAATGTTTTGGTATTACTCGGGCAAAATTTGGAAGTTCAGGGAAAACCTTACCTTAAGTATATAATGTTTGAAAATTCTACCATATCTTTCGTTGCGGAAGGGTTATTCAGCGCCTTCACAAATTTTACTCAACTATACCAATTATACCTAAATGATAGTTTTGTAAACACCATAAAATCTGGAGCATTTAATGGACTTAATGCATTAGAAGAATTATATCTACAAAATAATAACATTAGCAGCCTATACAAATGGGTATTCAACTACTTGCCGCACTTAAAGTTGTTAAACTTGGCAAATAACAAGGTAGACTATATACAAGTCAATGTTTTTACAGATCTCTTATCTTTACGAAACCTCTATTTGAACAACAATAACATCAAAATTATTTTGGAAGGCACATTCAGCAACTTGAAACATCTTCGGTATGTAGATTTATCTAACAACCGCATATTGGATGCGTCAACGTTATTATTTTACACACTTGGAACTTTAAATTTGAGGAACAACAATCTAACGGCTGTCGATTTTTCAATCTTTCCCATATATTTGGAGCAACTGTTCTTGGATAATAACCAAATCAATCTTATTGCGAATTTGAAAAACATAGAAAACACCGCTAATCTTACTCTAAGTAATAACAATATTTCAACTATGTGTAGTCTACCTGGTGATGTCATGCACGCAAATTTCAGCAGAAATAAAGTACGTGATCTGACAAACTCTGTCCTTATCGGCGCAGTAGAACTGGTAACTTTAGATTTCAGTTACAATTTACTTGAAAATCTAAACAAGGATGTTTTTGTAAAAACTGGTAATCTCGCAGAAATATATTTGCAAAATAATCAGCTTGCTGATGTACCAATTGGTTGCTTTAGATATCTACAGAATTTAAAATTACTGAATCTATCTAGTAACTATATTACAGATTTTCAGTTTGAAATTTTTGCTGGCTTGGGTAATCTAGAACATCTCGACATATCTAACAACAAGGCTGCTTATGTTTACGAAAATTCGTTTCATGCGCTTACAAATCTTAAAGTTTTGAATATTGCTGGAAATTTTTTAATTTCTTTTGACGCTTATGATCTCATAGATTACTCAAAATGGTTGACGAATGTTACACTTGATAACAACCGTTGGCTTTGCAAATACCTGGCCAAAATCGTCACTGCTTTAGAAAACGCCCACATTAACGTTACGAAAGGTTCTGAAGTACAAGGTGAAAATATTAATGGAATTGCTTGTTCAAATCAGAACTATATCACCACAACGATAGTTCCCTATTTTCGAAATTTAAGCGCCGAAGCAGCTCTTTCAAAATTACATTCAATATCAGAAGAATTAAGAAGAATGCGAAATTTTTTTGACCAAGATTTCATAAATTCTACTTTTTATAAATACCTCGAATCCGTTAAAGACTTCAAATCGACCGAAAATTTTAATAGCAAATCCATCAGTAATGTTCTTTTAAATCAAATTGATGAGGATTTTAAAAATACTACTTTCTACAAATACATATCAAACCCAAAGTCGCTCGAATCCCTTTCCAATATATCCAACACGTTACACTATCTTCATGCCAATGTAGAAAATGCTTTTTCTAATTTATCTTCGTCATCTTTGCAATATGGTAACCACGTTGGATATCCAAGGTATCAAGACACTTTATTAAAAATTTCCGAATTGCAAAATATAATTAAAATTCTAATAATCATTTTTATAGTAATGTTACTAAGCATTGTGTTCTCATTCATCATTAGGAAAGCATCAAATCCTTTAATGCACATTATTAACAAATCTTCATTTAGAAAAGTAAGTAGGAAAAGTAGTTCTTCTGCTGAGATTGAATTAATTTAACGTGTAAATTTCAATATGTGTGCAACTGTACTAATTTTAATTTTATTCAGTTAAACAAAATATAGTCTGTATATAAAAGATTTTGGTATATATTTAATTAATTTTATAGTATTTTTTTATATTATTCTTTAACTGTATTTCTGTATTGTAAGAACTATTTTATGAAATAAAATTTATTAATTTTTGTACTAAATACAAGTTCTGTTGTACATTGCACAACCTAACTTAGCCTTGTCACACCAAAAGCGATGGGCTGTGAAAGCTTCATAATAATAGAAGCTCCACGTATATCACAAAGATCGAACACAACTAAATATAAATGTCATTTTGGTTATGTCATACAATATCGAAGCAGATTACTTAGCTTAAATGACGTGTTTCCCAAAATGATGTTTTAGCTAAAGTACTAAGTAGAATATTAGGAGAGAGGAGGGCAAAATGGGGAACATAAGGTTGGAAGACCTCTACAAAAAAACTTGCACATTTATAGGAACGTCGGGTCGATTTTTTATTAAGAGGGTACATGAACATCATAAATAAAATAAACTAATTTTCTCAAAATAGAAATACAACATGAAAACAAATAGAAAGTAACAAAAGTCATATTACCCCGTTTTGTCCGCTGGGTAGGGCAAAATGGGGTAAAACAAAAATAAAACTCAGTAGGAAAAGTAAACTAGCTGTTTGCAGAGTTCACAAACTAAAACCTCCTCATCATCTTCTTCACCAATTCCGGCGCATAAATTATGTGCCCATGGCAAGAATTTAGAGCAAGCTTCAGAAGACGCAGAATAAAGATCTCCACAATAAAGGCACTCCGCGTCGCTGTTACGAGTGTCTTCACTATCGCTTGAAGAATCACACCTTTTATAAACTATTACTTTTTTAATGCTCTTTTTCCCTTCGTTTCTTTCAGTTTTTTCTACGGTCCCTATTTTTCCTTTTACTACCTCATGCTTTGGTGCTCTTTCCTTCTTATTTCTTTCGAAAGACTCTTCTAGCTCTGTCTTGTAAGGAGTGGAAGTTATAACAGCGATTTTTCCTTTTCTACGTGGACTTCTTTTAGTTGTTTGATCGGCTTGCGGAACGGGGATAACAGTTGTTGGACATGATATCGGGAAGGCTGAATAGTTAGATTTAGACATGCTGGCAGCGGACTAACGATGGGTATCGTAACCTTTTCTGGAGTTCCTTCGCCGAATGGAACAATAGCTCTTGAAGTTGGCTGATGGCACTGCATCGGAAAACGTACGATTACTATTTTTCGGCAGGTGTGGAACGTCAAAATTTTGTTCAGATGTTCTCTCTCTCTCTCTGTTTTCTATTTCGGTTGTCGTAGATGGCAGAAAATCTACATCAGAAAAAACATCTGGATCTACAGGCCACACCCCAGTTTTTTTAAATCCATTTATAGCATAATTTATTAATTTCAAATTCTTGGTGTGCGAAGAGTGTCCGTCTAAAAGAAGAAGCACGGGTGCATCGTCTGAAACCTTAGAAAATTCTACAAATTTCTTAAACCATTTAAAAAACAGTTCCATGTCTACCCACCCTTTCTGATTCAAATCCACCCAACCGCCAGGCACCAGTTCATCCAAAAAACCTTGCTGCTTTCTCTTACAGGGAAAAATCAGCATAGGAGACATATAGGGACCTGTTGCTGAAAAACATATCTTGGCAGTTACTAACTCGCCGTGTTCTCCCGATGTTAAGGCCCCCACCTGTAGTTTACCCTTCACTGCTATAATATTAGAAGCTCCTTTGGGATTTACCGTGATACCGACTTCATCGACGTTATATATTCTTTTTACTGTAAAATGGTGCTTCTCAACTAATTCCACCAGAAGCGTGAAAAACTGTGAAACAGCAACTTTGTTAAATCCTCTGGCTCTCATTTCCCAGGTCACTTCTGGTTTTTTTATATAGTTCCGGGTGTCTACTTAAGAAACCCTGCATCCAACCTTTCCCAGCAATTCGCGTTGTTTTGTTGAATGGATGACCGATGCCATTTAATTCGGCTAATTGAAAGGCGAGCCTTCTGCATTCTTCCATATTAAACCCAAATAATCGTTCTTCTATATTCTTCAAGTAGCTAGCGATTTCTTGTTTCTGCTCTTGTGTAAAAACTGGCTTGCAATTGCCCAAAGTTTTTGAAATAGGCACATTTGTACCGTTTCTTCGTTTTTTTAACATATCATTCA
The DNA here is from genome assembly GCA_014611495.1 of Limonius californicus. Taxonomy (NCBI): domain Eukaryota; kingdom Metazoa; phylum Arthropoda; class Insecta; order Coleoptera; family Elateridae; genus Limonius; species Limonius californicus. The sequence goes on along the minus strand of JABXWE010103379.1, from coordinate 3,861 downwards.
AGAGTGGTTTGGGGGACATTAAACTGAACAGACGCCCGATAATATCCCATTTTGCCTTTGATTGCAGCTTTAACGGCCTCTTCCATAAACTCTGTAGACCAGCTCTGCCTCTGGGTGGTACGTTTGTATTTAAACACCATCTGAAAGAAAAATAATTTCAGGTACGGCAAAATGGGATACCATTTTACCCTACCCCAGCTTGCCCGCTTTGGACTAGTATAACTGCCACTCAAACAACACTTCCTTCTATTACAACGGATTGGTTTACGTCAGTGATTTAAAACTCGATCAGGGCAGAGCGTGTGTGTCTCGGGCAAGTAACTGCTATAGTAAAATACAGATAGAGCAAGTGGTTTTGTTCTAAATCGCGGTACCCCATTCTGCCCGTCCACCCCGTTTTGCCCGCCTCACCCCTATATGAAACAACAAAATTTTAACATAAAGTTTACATTAAATTAATTTTACACACAAACAATAGGTTTCACTGAGACGCAAACGACCTATACTTTGTTTTTTCGTGCAAATTTTATTGTATACTTCAAACCTTGTTTCAAAATGACAGCAACTAGACGTAATAATCGTTACAGTGTACCTAAGTTACAATTTTTTTGAACCACCATATACTTTCAGCACTTAACTGTATTCTAGCAATGTTAAAATAAAGAACAAAGTGGTTTCAATTCAGTTCCCAATAACATTTACTTAAATATTATACAATTCGCTTCTGTTCAACGTCATGATAACAGCATATATTCAGACCGGCCGTACGTGGAATATGTAACATAATACTTACTTACTTACTGATATAATAGTCTCCCTTTATATACACATACGCCTTTGGGAGAGTAACAGGTACAGCTGCTACTTTTTGCTAGGGCCGATCAGAATTATGAGTTACGAGTAATGTGGCCAGCACTGCGCTTCAGCCGCCTATTACCCCATCATATTACCCCTGAGTGCTCATTTAAAGCTGAGTGGTCACTCACTCTTATACTAATTTGGCAATACATATTGGGCAGTTATACTGTCCAGGGGTTTTCCACCCCTTCCACCACAATGACGATTTGAACGGGAGATAAAGGGCATCTACGGGTTAGCGAATGCGGCAACAATCAATCCTAATTATAGGTTGTTTACTACATTTATGCATATCTTCTGGTTCACCAATCCTTCAGAGGGATCGTCGCAACTAGACTATATCCAGTCCGATATTCTATTATTCACAGGAGTCGCGGGAAAACATACCCCACAGTCCTCACATGCGACAGAGAGAGTTACAATTTAGTTGGACAATCAGCCAACATTCTGGCTTTGATGTAATATTCATAACAATATTTCCATGTAGACACCATACGACACCGTCTCTGGCAGCTAACTACTAGGTGAAGAATGATTAATTATGCCACATACAAATACACATACACTAACTACTCACATCGCACTTTCTTCCAAGAAATATTGCCATAATTGTTGGAAGAAGTACCACTGAGTGTTTGTCAACAAATGTGACTGCAACATGTGCCAGCACACTTTTCGCTTGCCATCCAAGACTACATCAACCAAGTATTCACTGACGGTGATGGATTAGCCGAAGAGAACCAGTAGTGTGGCCGCCACACTCCCCGGACCGAACTCTCTGGACCGAACTCCCCTAGTTTTTCTTTTATGGGGAAGAGTTTGGTTTACGAGACGCTTGTCAAGACTGGCACCTTTTTGACAAATACAGTATCTTAGGTACACTGTCATTTACTACCTTGCTGTACTTCGTTGAACCCCTTGGCTCTCACGTAATACATTTTATTGCTACCACATAATGTTATGAATCGATGGAAGCTGCTTATATATTTGCAAATATTTATGTGTTGAACTTATATTTAAGTACATATTACAAATAGTAGGTATAATCACGGCCTAACACACTTACAACAACTTAACATTTTAATATGGATAACTATAAAAGAAAAATAAAAGGCTATTTCTCATATCTATTTATTAATGGTGAACATTAAACGTATTTACAAATACACCCGATAAATGCATATATCGAAACCGTTTAACATGCGAACGTATTAGCCTTATTACCTTATCTCATTTTTTGTATAATTAATATTTTATATAAAATCGACTGCTTCGCTCGACTACAAGAAGTGAGGCCACCAGCTAACCTTTTTGCAACTACCCTTACGTTACTTTCTAGATATGAGTAAAATGAATTCGCTACGTCATCGGTAATTCTATAGGAAGGTATTTATGGAAAAATATTAGAATATTAGCTCTATAGTTAAAAACTATCTTTTAGCAACCTTTACTTATTTACAGTGCCACGATACACGATACACGAGATTGTACAAATATGTTGCAACAAGGCTATTCTGTAAAAACCCAGCAACCTACAATGATACTCGATTTATAAATATGATCATACTTTAAATGAAATAACGCTTATTATCGCAATGATAATGGCATTTTTTTTAATGGGAATATAATCATGATGAGTACCTTTGAAAAAGCTATTTTGTTCCCCAAACCGCCCTACAATAAATTATTTGCGCTACATACAAAATATTTGAAAAATATTGCTTTTAAGAAAACAAAATGGCGCCCATCACTAAAATATGCCATAAAACAAAATGTCATATACCCTATAATTCTGTATACATAACATGTATATATTTTGTATTTGTTTCAAGTTTGAAGATTGTGTTCTCTTTAGAGAAATTCGACTTTTTTAATGTATTTTTGTTGAATTAACGTTATTCTTCGTATTATAGACACAATTTATTTATAATTTGGGTAACACAATCTTAGTTACGATATTATAGTATATTCAAAATTATAACGATTACATTATAGTATGTATATATGCCAGGAGACGTATTACGGAGAAGCCAAAGGGAAATTAACGGTATGCATAGTTACTTCTGCGTCTTGTCTGCAGTTAATACTATTTCTATTATTTTTAATAACTCTATTCATTCTGTTTTTTTCTCTTATAAAATGTTTGTGTTGCCAAAATTGAATATAAGTTGTACCAAATAAATGTTTTACTCAAGAAACATGCATTACCATTACAGAATCGGCAACTTATTAACTAGTTAATGGGCCTTGGTGTAAGATTTCGTGGAACTGTTTTTTTTATAGACAACAAGAAAAGTAGATAACGATCGTTCACCTCGACAGTTTGAGTAGCTATCCGCACATTAAAACCAGCTTCTCGTTTACTGCTCCCATTCAGCGTATTCCGGTATTAATGATCACACGAATAACTAAATATAACTATAAATATAACGCCTGTTCCTACTACAACGAACACGTACCAGCACCGACATTGAAAGTATCTATCTCACCATTCAATACTTTTTTATTTGAATAAAGTGTCGCAAGTGTCTATAAAATCATATACAGTTTAGAGCACATAGAACAGAGGTAACATATTTATTTACTTTATTTGGTTTGTATTATTTATACCTTAGATTTAAAAACTAACGTGTGTCCCCTTTATACTGGCACAAAATTGAATCTAGTCCAGTGTTTCCCAAATAGTGGTCCGCGGACCCCCAGGGGTCCGCGGCATGTTTTTCGGGGGTCCGCGAAACCCACGACATAAAAAGAAAAAAAAATAGGCGAATAGGCAAAAATACGTTAACAATAAAGTTTTTCCGAAGTTTTAAGAATTAATGTTTGATCTGGCAACGGTGCTAACACATAGACACGTACGCGTCGTATGCCATGGCTGCGGGCGTGGTCCTGCGCCGACGCATTTCTCTTCTCTTAGTCTTAGACTTAGTACTTACTACTTAGTCTTTTACGAGTATTGTAACGTAACGCATGTGAGTTGCGACAAGTTTAGAATCGGTTTGG
>JABXWE010103378.1:0-25807 GCA_014611495.1 Limonius californicus | reverse complement strand
AGTTTTTTTAAATCCATTTATAGCATAATTTATTAATTTCAAATTCTTGGTGTGCGAAGAGTGTCCGTCTAAAAGAAGAAGCACGGGTGCATCGTCTGAAACCTTAGAAAATTCTACAAATTTCTTAAACCATTTAAAAAACAGTTCCATGTCTACCCACCCTTTCTGATTCAAATCCACCCAACCGCCAGGCACCAGTTCATCCAAAAAACCTTGCTGCTTTCTCTTACAGGGAAAAATCAGCATAGGAGACATATAGGGACCTGTTGCTGAAAAACATATCTTGGCAGTTACTAACTCGCCGTGTTCTCCCGATGTTAAGGCCCCCACCTGTAGTTTACCCTTCACTGCTATAATATTAGCAGCTCCTTTGGGATTTACCGTGATACCGACTTCATCGACGTTATATATTCTTTTTACTGTAAAATGGTGCTTCTCAACTAATTCCACCAGAAGCGTGAAAAACTGTGAAACAGCAACTTTGTTAAATCCTCTGGCTCTCATTTCCCAGGTCACTTCTGGTTTTTTTATATAGTTCCGGGTGTCTACTTAAGAAACCCTGCATCCAACCTTTCCCAGCAATTCGCGTTGTTTTGTTGAATGGATGACCGATGCCATTTAATTCGGCTAATTGAAAGGCGAGCCTTCTGCATTCTTCCATATTAAACCCAAATAATCGTTCTTCTATATTCTTCAAGTAGCTAGCGATTTCTTGTTTCTGCTCTTGTGTAAAAACTGGCTTGCAATTGCCCAAAGTTTTTGAAATAGGCACATTTGTACCGTTTCTTCGTTTTTTTAACATATCATTCAAGAGTGGTTTGGGGGACATTAAACTGAACAGACGCCCGATAATATCCCATTTTGCCTTTGATTGCAGCTTTAACGGCCTCTTCCATAAACTCTGTAGACCAGCTCTGCCTCTGGGTGGTACGTTTGTATTTAAACACCATCTGAAAGAAAAATAATTTCAGGTACGGCAAAATGGGATACCATTTTACCCTACCCCAGCTTGCCCGCTTTGGACTAGTATAACTGCCACTCAAACAACACTTCCTTCTATTACAACGGATTGGTTTACGTCAGTGATTTAAAACTCGATCAGGGCAGAGCGTGTGTGTCTCGGGCAAGTAACTGCTATAGTAAAATACAGATAGAGCAAGTGGTTTTGTTCTAAATCGCGGTACCCCATTCTGCCCGTCCACCCCGTTTTGCCCGCCTCACCCCTATATGAAACAACAAAATTTTAACATAAAGTTTACATTAAATTAATTTTACACACAAACAATAGGTTTCACTGAGACGCAAACGACCTATACTTTGTTTTTTCGTGCAAATTTTATTGTATACTTCAAACCTTGTTTCAAAATGACAGCAACTAGACGTAATAATCGTTACAGTGTACCTAAGTTACAATTTTTTTGAACCACCATATACTTTCAGCACTTAACTGTATTCTAGCAATGTTAAAATAAAGAACAAAGTGGTTTCAATTCAGTTCCCAATAACATTTACTTAAATATTATACAATTCGCTTCTGTTCAACGTCATGATAACAGCATATATTCAGACCGGCCGTACGTGGAATATGTAACATAATACTTACTTACTTACTGATATAATAGTCTCCCTTTATATACACATACGCCTTTGGGAGAGTAACAGGTACAGCTGCTACTTTTTGCTAGGGCCGATCAGAATTATGAGTTACGAGTAATGTGGCCAGCACTGCGCTTCAGCCGCCTATTACCCCATCATATTACCCCTGGGTGCTCATTTAAAGCTGAGTGGTCACTCACTCTTATACTAATTTGGCAATACATATTGGGCAGTTATACTGTCCAGGGGTTTTCCACCCCTTCCACCACAATGACGATTTGAACGGGAGATAAAGGGCATCTACGGGTTAGCGAATGCGGCAACAATCAATCCTAATTATAGGTTGTTTACTACATTTATGCATATCTTCTGGTTCACCAATCCTTCAGAGGGATCGTCGCAACTAGACTATATCCAGTCCGATATTCTATTATTCACAGGAGTCGCGGGAAAACATACCCCACAGTCCTCACATGCGACAGAGAGAGTTACAATTTAGTTGGACAATCAGCCAACATTCTGGCTTTGATGTAATATTCATAACAATATTTCCATGTAGACGCCATACGACACCGTCTCTGGCAGCTGACTACTAGGTGAAGAATGATTAATTATGCCACATACAAATACACATACACTAACTACTCACATCGCACTTTCTTCCAAGAAATATTGCCATAATTGTTGGAAGAAGTACCACTGAGTGTTTGTCAACAAATGTGACTGCAACATGTGCCAGCACACTTTTCGCTTGCCATCCAAGACTACATCAACCAAGTATTCACTGACGGTGATGGATTAGCCGAAGAGAACCAGTAGTGTGGCCGCCACACTCCCCGGACCGAACTCTCTGGACCGAACTCCCCTAGTTTTTCTTTTATGGGGAAGAGTTTGGTTTACGAGACGCTTGTCAAGACTAGCACCTTTTTGACAAATACAGTATCTTAGGTACACTGTCATTTACTACCTTGCTGTACTTCGTTGAACCCCTTGGCTCTCACGTAATACATTTTATTGCTACCACATAATGTTATGAATCGATGGAAGCTGCTTATATATTTGCAAATATTTATGTGTTGAACTTATATTTAAGTACATATTACAAATAGTAGGTATAATCACGGCCTAACACACTTACAACAACTTAACATTTTAATATGGATAACTATAAAAGAAAAATAAAAGGCTATTTCTCATATCTATTTATTAATGGTGAACATTAAACGTATTTACAAATACACCCGATAAATGCATATATCGAAACCGTTTAACATGCGAACGTATTAGCCTTATTACCTTATCTCATTTTTTGTATAATTAATATTTTATATAAAATCGACTGCTTCGCTCGACTACAAGAAGTGAGGCCACCAGCTAACCTTTTTGCAACTACCCTTACGTTACTTTCTAGATATGAGTAAAATGAATTCGCTACGTCATCGGTAATTCTATAGGAAGGTATTTATGGAAAAATATTAGAATATTAGCTCTATAGTTAAAAACTATCTTTTAGCAACCTTTACTTATTTACAGTGCCACGATACACGATACACGAGATTGTACAAATATGTTGCAACAAGGCTATTCTGTAAAAACCCAGCAACCTACAATGATACTCGATTTATAAATATGATCATACTTTAAATGAAATAACGCTTATTATCGCAATGATAATGGCATTTTTTTTAATGGGAATATAATCATGATGAGTACCTTTGAAAAAGCTATTTTGTTCCCCAAACCGCCCTACAATAAATTATTTGCGCTACATACAAAATATTTGAAAAATATTGCTTTTAAGAAAACAAAATGGCGCCCATCACTAAAATATGCCATAAAACAAAATGTCATATACCCTATAATTCTGTATACATAACATGTATATATTTTGTATTTGTTTCAAGTTTGAAGATTGTGTTCTCTTTAGAGAAATTCGACTTTTTTAATGTATTTTTGTTGAATTAACGTTATTCTTCGTATTATAGACACAATTTATTTATAATTTGGGTAACACAATCTTAGTTACGATATTATAGTATATTCAAAATTATAACGATTACATTATAGTATGTATATATGCCAGGAGACGTATTACGGAGAAGCCAAAGGGAAATTAACGGTATGCATAGTTACTTCTGCGTCTTGTCTGCAGTTAATACTATTTCTATTATTTTTAATAACTCTATTCATTCTGTTTTTTTCTCTTATAAAATGTTTGTGTTGCCAAAATTGAATATAAGTTGTACCAAATAAATGTTTTACTCAAGAAACATGCATTACCATTACAGAATCGGCAACTTATTAACTAGTTAATGGGCCTTGGTGTAAGATTTCGTGGAACTGTTTTTTTTATAGACAACAAGAAAAGTAGATAACGATCGTTCACCTCGACAGTTTGAGTAGCTATCCGCACATTAAAACCAGCTTCTCGTTTACTGCTCCCATTCAGCGTATTCCGGTATTAATGATCACACGAATAACTAAATATAACTATAAATATAACGCCTGTTCCTACTACAACGAACACGTACCAGCACCGACATTGAAAGTATCTATCTCACCATTCAATACTTTTTTATTTGAATAAAGTGTCGCAAGTGTCTATAAAATCATATACAGTTTAGAGCACATAGAACAGAGGTAACATATTTATTTACTTTATTTGGTTTGTATTATTTATACCTTAGATTTAAAAACTAACGTGTGTCCCCTTTATACTGGCACAAAATTGAATCTAGTCCAGTGTTTCCCAAATAGTGGTCCGCGGACCCCCAGGGGTCCGCGGCATGTTTTTCGGGGGTCCGCGAAACCCACGACATAAAAAGAAAAAAAAAATAGGCGAATAGGCAAAAATACGTTAACAATAAAGTTTTTCCGAAGTTTTAAGAATTAATGTTTGATCTGGCAACGGTGCTAACACATAGACACGTACGCGTCGTATGCCATGGCTGCGGGCGTGGTCCTGCGCCGACGCATTTCTCTTCTCTTAGTCTTAGACTTAGTACTTACTACTTAGTCTTTTACGAGTATTGTAACGTAACGCATGTGAGTTGCGACAAGTTTAGAATCGGTTTGGAAGCAGATACACAATTTTTACTACATTTGTTCGGTTTATTAGTGACTAGTGTTTTAACTATGGATCTTTGGTTAAAAAGCGGCTCTTTTAAAAGACCACACAGCGAAATTTTGGAAGAAGATGAAGAGGCGGAACAACAATCAAGTACTTCTCAGGAGTCAGAAACTCAACCTACGGGTCCTAAGGCAGAGAATTCGGCGCCAAAAAGTATTGGTAAATTTCGTGGGAAGCTACGAAAACATAATAAAGAATATTTACAATTTGGATTTATTGAAAATACCGTCAACGACGAGTTAAGACCACAATGTGTTTTATGTTTTGATGTACTTTCAAATGAAAGTATGAAACCAGCAAAACTTCGACGTCACTTACAGCGAAAGCACCCTGATTCAGTGAATAAATCTGTTGATTTTTTTCGATTGAAAATGAAAGAACTTAAAAAGAGTCAAAACGTAATAACAAGAGTTGCTTCTGGAAATGAAAAGGCCACACTTGTTTCTTTTCAAATAGCGGAATTAATTGCTAAATCTGGAAAGTCCCACACTATAGCAGAAGAGTTACTTCTTCCAGCTGCGCAAATCATGTGTATGACTATGATTAGTGATTCTGCTGCAAAACAGTTGCAAGTAATACCTCTCTCCAACAACACTATAAAAAGAAGAATTACCGATTTATCTCTCAATGTTGAACAGACTTTAATTGCAAGACTCCAGATTTGTAAAATGTTCGCCATACAACTTGACGAAAGTACAGATATTTCAAACAAAGCAATTTTGTTGGTATTTGTTCGTTACGACTATGATGGTGAAATTCATGAAGACTTTTTGTGTTTACGAGAACTAGTGCGTACTACGGCTGACTGTCTGTTTAACGCTCTCAATGATTTTTTTACTAAATCTAATATACATATTGTGGGACAAATGTGTTGGATTAAGTACAGACGGAGCCCGTGCTATGTCTGGAAAATTAACCGGTCTTGTGGCACGCGTAAAAAATGTAGCACCTAATATAATATGGACTCATTGCTGTATCCATAGGGAAGCCCTAGCTTGCAAAAAAATGCCGCCATCGTTAAAATCAACCTTGGACAAAGTTGTTAAAATTATTAATTTTATTAAGGCCAGACCGTTAAACTCCCGCGTTTTCCAAGCAATATGCGAAGAAGTAGGCAGTGAACACGTTCAACTCCTTTTACATACAGAAGTACGATGGCTATCCCGGGGAAAGATTTTGGCTCGATTTTTTGAACTGCGTGACGAAGTGCGGCTTTTTCTAAATGACAATAAATTTGAATTAGCTGAACGACTTAACGATTTTTCTTGGATGTGCATGACAGCATACTTATCGGATATTTTTGCTTTTTTAAATGGACTGAATCTACAATTACAGGGCAAAAGAATACATATTTTTGAAATTGAAGAAAAAATAGAAGCCACCATACAAAAATTAGAAATTTGGGCTAACCGTGTGGAACAATCATCTTTAAGTACATTTTCGTCTTTAGATTCGTTTTTGAAATCCGAGGAAGAAACTTTGCCACAAGAAGTTCAACTTATAATTAGTGAGCATTTGCGGAATATAGTTATAAGTTTTCGAGAATATTTTCCGGCGCCAAATAATGAAAACTGCTGGATTAGAAATCCGTTTGCTACCTCAAGAATTGAAGAAAAAGCAAGTCTTACAGAAAAACAACAAGATCAGCTCGTCGACCTGTCTTGTAGCAATTCTAAAAAAGATATTTTTAACGACAACGATTTAATTCAGTTTTGGATTAAAATTAATTCTGATTACAACGAGCTCTCCGAAAAGGCTATGAAACATTTGATTCCTTTTTGCACGACGCATTTATGTGAACAGGCTTTCTCAGTATACGTTCTTTTAAAAACAAAACAAAGAAATCGACTGGATGTTGCTTCAGATATAAGGCTCAAAATTTCAAATATTCGACCTGATTTACAAAAAATTATGAAGGAAAAACCAGTGTTCCATTCTTCTCATAAAATCTAAACCTGTTGAGAATTTATAAGTTTTATAATCATAATGTATTTGTATTCATTGTATTTTATTAAATTTTATTAACACGCAATAGTTGCTTTATTTATTATTTTTTTTATTTTTGTAACGAAACTGTTTCTGGGGGTCCCCATAATACTACTGTCTAATTTTGGGGGTCCGCAATTTCGAGATATTTGGGAAACACTGCTCTAGAACACAAAATATTTACTTATGAATACGTAACTTGTGATATTCGTCTGGATTTTGCGCATTTAAATTTGAATGTATGTAGGTTTTGTGCGGTTTGCTACATTCTGACGCTTTATCGCGCGCTTTTCAGGATTAAAATTCCAGTCGAGTAATTCGGAATATGCGCGAAAGAACTTAGTTAGTCGCCTCTGAACCAAAGAAGAATGCGTTTCGAGTAAATACAACAAATAATCAACCCGCTTTTTAATAAGAGTTGTGAATAAATAAAACTTTCGCTAATTGCGGTATACATTTTTCAATAAATCAATCACAGCGCTATGTCCCGAGATTGGTCTTGGGTGATTCTGCAATCAGCCATCATCTTCCCCTGTCCCTTACCAGTATTTCCCCCGTTTTTCCCGTCCTTTCCAGGCTCTCGTAGAATTTCTTTAACAGTTTCCTTTTAGGATAAAGGGGTTGTAGCCCTCCGAGAGGTTGCTAGCCTCACACCCAACCCTCCTCCTTTATCCGGGCTTGGGACCGGCAGTGGCAGTCTCTGGGCTACTCAATTTACCCAGCAACTACCCCAGGCGAAGTTATAAAGGTATATATTATTAGTGTGGCCGAAAAGAATTTTGAAATTTTTCAATTCCCATATTGTTTTTGTGACTGTTTCGCCATATGCGTTAGATTTTTTAACTACTGCAAACGACTCTAAATCCGCTCTTTAAGGAAAACTCAATGCCCATATCCCTTTGATGATCAATTGCCACAACACAAAAAAACTTGCATCAGACTCTACTTACCTGTTGGACCCGATTTTCAGCTACGCAGATTAAAAACTCAAATTCCATGATACGCATAAATTAGTCGAAAAGACCATCCTTTCAAACATCTTCGTTTTTTGTCCTGGTATTCGGGGATCAATCCGAACTAGAATCTACGCTTATGACGAATTCATTCCTAGACTCATAAATATACACATTGAAAATTGTTAATAACGTACTTATAATTTACTATTTGAAATATTATTTTACTTTGTGCAAACTGCATTGTACAGGGCTCTTCGCAGTAAACTATTCTGTTTTTTTTTTCGTGCCGCAATTCCGTTTACGTTATAAATATACATTTGTAAATATTACAGCCTTCGTGTAAGTTTCTTAAGTCTTTCGCACATGGTAAATAAAAATAGGTGTTTGAATTGCTTGATAAACCATGATTAATAATTAGTGGGGTATAGGCTACCTTAAGTGTCTACCTATCACTAGTCTTTGTCCTTATCTAAAAACATGGCAACCATTCACTCTAAATAAAAGTCCATAAAACCAAAGTCTGTTTCTGCAACAATAAAAACATATTTTTCAAAAGACAGAACATAAAGAATAAGATTTTGTAAATTTCTGTTAGCAGCTGTTAGTGAGTTAGGGTTACTCCATACTTAATTATTGTTTACACGCATTTTGAGGTTATAGTAGATTATAATTAGTATTTATTATGTATAGGAACCATATTTTAATGAAAAAGGAACAGTATGGTACTCTGATACTTCTTACTCTTATTGGATTGTAATATAACGTAATTTGTATTCACTAAAAATAGGACAACGAACAACTTGACAGAAAAATAAGGGCAACGTAAAACGAAAAAGACACATAAACTTTAATATACACATTAATTCTCACTATAACGAAATTCATGAGATCATAAAAAGCATTTCATTGCATATTGGAAAACAAATATAAAGATTTTTAGAACGATGATATTTGAAAGAAAAGGTGTTATAAATTCAGCAAACAAATATTTAAATAAAGCTGTCCTATTTCACTGGCTCTAGGTCATTTGCTCGTCACCACTTGCCCGCCGCCGTTTACGCGATTGCCATTTACTCGCTGGGAAAGATGCTCGCCAAAACATTTGCTCGCTATTCGTTCGCTTGTCAGCCAACTTGTTCGCAGTACTAATCATAACTGCACCAACGCAGAGAAACTAGTTTATATTTTGTGAAGCACCTCCGTCTGTAAAATAATTTAACACATCTTTTGCTCATAATTAAAACATTTACTTTAATTTTCGGATATCATAGGTATATGGTATTATTTTGTATATATATATATATATATATTTTTTTTTATATATTATATGTTTATTAGCAATCAGAATATTAGTACATTCTATGAGCTAATGTTTTGTATTATAACTAGGCTTGATTGATAGACTCCCAGTGGAGTCATCCCTCCTTTAAACAGCTAGGTCTTTTGGCCACTTCTTCTGGAGGCGTCTGAGTTGGGGGTCTTCTGTCAGTGGTGGAAGAGTTTCATTTGGGTGAAGCTCCAGGGCTGTTTGGTGCTTAATAGCATACTGTTTGATTACGTCTTTCACGTAAGGGATGTTGAGGTCTACATGGAGTGTCTGATTTGTCACGTACCAAGGTGCGGCTGCCATAGTACGGATGGCTTTGGATTGAAAACGTTGTATTACTTCAACATTCGATCGACTTGCGCAACCCCATAGCTGACAGCCATAGGTCCAGATTGGTCTGATAATTGACTTGTATAATAATATTTTGTTTTCTAGGGATAGATTGGAGTTTTTCCCAATGAGCCAGTACATCTGCTTCAGTTTTAAGTCCATTTGCTTCCGTTTCTTATTAATGTGGGTCTTCCATGTCAATCTTTTGTCAATGTATAATCCCAGGTATTTGACTTCAGTGGACTGAGGGAGGATAGTACCATTAAGGGTGACGGCTGGGCATTCTTGATGTTTTGTCGTGAATGTAACATGAGTTGACTTAGTCTCGTTGACTCTAATTCTCCATTTGAGCAACCATTGTTCAATTTGGTTTAGATGAGTTTGTAATGCAGCTGATGCTGCTACCGGGTTTTCATTACACGCGAGCACCGCCGTGTCGTCAGCGAATGTACCTATTTCAGTTGATTCTGTGGTGGGTAGGTCAGAGGTAAATAATAGGTATAACATAGGTCCCAGGACACTCCCCTGTGGTACTCCTGCACTTATTTCTTTGATTTGGGAAACCTCTTGACTGATCCTTGTTTGGAAGGTTCTGTGTGTGAGATATGATCGTAATAGAAGATAATAGTCAGAAGGAAAGGTTTTCTTGATCTTATATTGTAATCCTCTGTGCCACACCCGATCAAATGCCTGTCTTACGTCCAGGAAAGCTGCAGTGCAGAATGTTTTACTTTGTAGCGTAGTTTGGATGATGTTTGTTAGGCGGTGGCATTGTTGAATGGTTGAGTGTTGCCGTCTGAACCCAAATTGGTGATCAGGCAGCCATGCTTCTTGCATTGAATTTTCATTAATACGCCTCAGGACTAATCTCTCAAGCAACTTGGATATTGTTGGGAGTAGGCTAATAGGACGGTAGGAATTAACTTCATTGGGGGGTTTTCCGGGTTTCGGAATAAGGATTATTTGTGCGAATTTGAACTGCAACGGCCAGTATGTGAGTCTCAGAATCCCATTAAATAGAATTTGTAAAAATTTTATTCCTTGTTCAGGCAGTTGTTTAAGTATATTTGTTGTTATTAGGTCTTGACCTGGTGCTTTTCTATTTTTCAGCCACTTTATCTCGTTCTTTATTTCGTTGACTGTAATCTTGCGTATCGGGGGAGACATTTGTAGTGGTGATTGTAGTTCTTCTTCTATATCCTGGTCGACCTCATTAGAATTTGGTTGGAAAACTTCAGCCAGGTGGTCTGCAAATGCTTCTGCCTTTTCCTTGTCTGATTTTAACCACGAGTTCCCTTGGTCACGTATTGGTGGAATATGAGTTTTTGGCTGTTTGATGCCCTTGGTAGCTTTCCAAATTGAATTATCATGAGCATTTAGTGACTGCAGATAGGTTTTAAAAGTTTCATTCTTAACAGATTTTAATTTATGTCTAAGCTGATTATTTAACTGATTAAACCTTCTTTTATCTTCAATGCTATGGGTGTGTTGCCATCTGGCTCTCGCCCGTCTTTTTTCTTTCACTATTTTCATGATTTCATTTGGTATGTTATGACTGTTTATTTTTATATTTGTTGGCTGTGGTGTGGAGTTCCAACCCGCTTCCTGTACTATAGTTGTAAAATGGTTTGTTGCAGTTTCTATTTCTTCTGTAGTTTTTAGGCTGATGCTTCTATTGAGGTGTTGTTCAATATAATCCTTAAAGCTGTATATATATATATATATATATATATATATATATCTTTCTCGAAAACCTTTGAGCCGTCCAATACTTGCTTGAAATGTAGTGGGAGAAAGAGAAGAAGACGGACATCTTTTAATATTTTTTGTGATACTTAGAAAGAAGGGACAATGCTTTATAAATCAGCTAAATAATTGAACACAATTTCAATAGTTTAAAAGTTTTAGATGTATAAAAAGTAGCAAAATAGAAGATTCGCATATAACGAATGTAGGAAGACCAATGGAATTCTTGCATGACCAAAATCATGATTTATATAATGCAACCTACAACGACCCCCTTATAGTACTATCCGTTGCAGTCCCGACAGATTTATAATAATAAAACTATGTTGTTAAACATTGTAATTACAAAATATGGACCAATAATATAATTGTGTATGTGCGGAATACACTTTTTAAAAATACGCTGTTCTCATCCAGCAAGGGTTCACTTTTGGATAATGATGACAACTGTATTTATTAACCCTAACATTGTTACTAAAACATGCTTCATCGCCGAAGAGAACGTTGTTCACGAAGATATCATCAAGGTTCAGTTGGTCGTGAATAACAGACAGAACTATAACTGTCTTATCAAATAATTTTTTTCAAAATCCTGAACTAAAGTTACACCATATGGTTGAAACTGATTTGCTCTAATGATCGTTGAAACCGACAGCTAGCTAGTGATAGCTGCCTTGAGAAAGTTCTTTGACTAATACGTAGATCTTCAGAAATAGCTTGAATTAACTCAGTTTCAGTTAATTCGCTTGTTGCTATTACATACTTGCAGTGGTGGTCAATTTTCCCTTTGATCTGCTTGCAGCTCCCAAAAGATTTTATCAGTAGCGTACCTTCAAGGTGGTTGCGAGAGCAGTTCATTAGGTCCACGATAAATGTAATAGATGGCGTCTCAATCGCAATTTTCATACAACATTCGGAAAGTACTATCTTTGTATAGACCATGGAAAAATTTTCAGACAGATCTAACAGATAGTTCAGTTTTTACAACAGTCGAAAGCAGACAACCTCGTTTATTTCCATCAAAAAGGAAAAAAGTAAATTTCGTGTGTTGATAAAACATTATTTTTTGCGAGGAAAAAATATTACGCAAACCTGAAAATCGCTTAACAAACATTATGAGGACTCATCACCATCGTTTGGAAAGATTCAGCTGAATTTCGTTGTGGTCGTACAAGTACTAATGGTGCAGAAGGTTCAGGGCGTCCAATTGAGGTCACCACACCAGAAATGGTCGATAAAATCCATGGCATGATATTGGATGACCGGAGAGTTAAAGTGCATTAAATTGCTAAGCTTGTCGGTATTTCAATCAGGCAAGCACATAACATCTTGGTGAAATATTTGGACTTGAAAAAGCTATCCGCAAGTTGGGTGCCGCGTTTGCTTACAATTGATCATAAACGTAATCGAATGACAACTTCAAAGGAATGTTTGGCGATGTTTAATCGTAGTCATGGCGAGTTTTTGCGGCGATGCGTAACTGTGGATGAAACATGGGTCCATCACCATACACCGGAGACCAAGGAATAGTCGAAACATTGGATTTGTCATGGTCAACCGACTCCACAGAAGGCCAATGCGGTTTCATCGGCCAACAAAGTCATAGAGGCAGTTTTTCGGAATGTACGAGGTGTAATCCACATCGATTACCATGAGAAGGAGAAAACGATAAACGGAAAGTATTATGCAGGCTTATTGGACCGATTTCACGGCGATTTACGGAAAAAACGACCAGATTTGGCGAAGAAAAGGTATTTTCCAACAAGACAATGCTCGTGTGCATACGTGTGTACTCGTAGTCGTCGTGGCTAAATTCCATGAGTTAGGATATGAATTGCTTCCGCACCCACCGTATTCGCCAGATTTGGCCCCCAGCGATTATTTCCTGTTTCCGAATATGAAAAAATGGCTTGGCGGAAAATAATTTGGCTCAAACGATGAGGTGATTGTTGCAACAAACGCATATTTTGAAGAGTTGCCGAAGGCCTATTTTTTGGAAGGGATCGGGAGATTAGAAAAACGTTGGACTAAGTGTATCTAGCTGAAAGGTGACTATCATGAAAAATAAAATTAGTTCTGGTCAAAAAACAATTGCCTTCTTTCATTTATCATGGACTTAATGAACTGCCCTCGTATTTCGCATTTCTACAACATTTATCAAAGATTAAGACCATCTTGGTTTTTTCTACATTTGAATACATACTATTTAAACTTTGTTAAAGTTGCATGAGTTTTGTTGAAGCCAATAAATTGTCAAGCATAGACCAAACAAGCATCATGGATTCATAATACGATCGATACTAATTTAAATACCGCAGTATCATACGATATGTATTCTTGGTTGCCTATTTATTGAATGGTAGGCTCGTGCTCTCCCGTGAATCATTCTGTATATGTAAAATCTATTTGTATTAAACAAGTATAACTCAACATGCCAACCAAACGAATACAAATCCACTCACTTCTAGCAATATTTATGTGAGTTTTATGCTCGCACATATGTATAATGAGTTGAAAAATTAGTTTGTCAGGGATTACACGTTATACGTCCCACCGCATATAAGTTGTAACGAGTTCTGCAAGCGTATGACGATGCTAAAAACTCGTGTGGTCCTAGAAAACTTCTGTTGCTATGACATAAATAGTTTGTCTTTCTGCTTTCACGTTTGATGTCATGAAAATACCTCAATTTTGATTTCGTCAACACAAAGTTTCTCCAAACAAATTTCATATCCTACGTCGAAAAGGTCTCGCTCCAACCAGAACAAAGCAACCTCAGCCTCATCGTTTGCTATCAGAAATGAAAAAGGGTGTATTATTTATCTGCCGGCCACGTGGGAACGGCAAGCGTAGGGGTAGTTTCACCCGGAAGTAATAAAAAAGAAATAAACCATCCCTTAAGAGGGTAGGCAAAGAAATCTCCAGATCTTCTCCAGATTGTTCCGTTTAATATCAAATCGATTGTCGTTAAGCGCATATAAATTAATGGGGCAATATAAAAACAAATCACCACTAGGGGAACCTGTAGATTAACGATAAAAAGTTTTAAGTAAATTGAATTTAGATAAGATGGTTGAGCAAAGAAGAGTCTTTAAACCCTTCAATTTAAATTTGTTGGAAGAAAACTGATTATTTTATAATATTTTTGCAATAATCTACAAGTAACAATGTGTAGAATTAATTTAAATTGATGGACTGCTAACATTAAAATTTACTTTAAAATATGCATAAATAAAAACTTGAAAGCTTTTAAACAAATTACACTGCACTAAGGGTCGTAGTGAAGAGTTAACTATTACTTCTACACTAAGTACTTGCTTCGATTGACTACCCACTGCTTTTTATACAATATGAACAACAGTTTTTCGATACAGAATATGGACTACAAAGTGAGTGTCTTTATTTACGCTATCCAATTTATAAGATGTTTTACAATTATTTATTAGTCATCAAAGTATAGTACAATTAGTAAAGATATTACTTAGACTAGAACACAAAATATTTACTTCTAAATTCAAAACTTAATTCACATAAGAATTACGATCATCGTATAAATTCTTTGGCAACTGGTACTAATCGGTGTTTGAATTGCTTGACAAACCTGGACGAAGTATATTCAAGTTTGTGCACAGAGCTGCACACGTACTCTTGAGGAGGTCTAAGTATAACTACATTGGAGTTTTCATTCCATATCTAAAAATATCAATATTATATTTAAATAAGGAACTCCGTGAAATGACGACATTACTAACTGCATATTATTTATACCAGTGTTGTAACAGGTACGGGTTTTTTAATACCTTGGTACAGGTACAGGTACAGGAACAGCAGAAAAGCACCTAGTTACAGGTACAGGTACATTTTTTAGAAAAGTATCTGAATGCAAGCAGAGGTACTTTATACATGCATTCTAATACGAATAATAAATAGAACTAATAGGTATATTAAATAAATAATTAATTATTTAAGCAAGAATAGCAGTGTACTAATAATATTGTATTTGTTAATTGAATCTTTACATATTACCTACTTATACACGCAAATCTTAAAATAAAATATAACAGAAATATAAAAAATAGCACTTTCAATTGTGATTTTCAGCGATGACCTGGCTGACCGGGATTAATTTTGTAAGGGCCGACGTTACAGAATTTTCATTGAAACGTTTACAATTTTATGAGTCGATTGCCTGGGCCGATTCAAAGTATTCAGTCCGCTCCTGGTACGTTTTACCTAAGCCAATTATGAATAGGATAAAAAGAGAAAGTATTTTAGACAATTTCGGCAGCAGCGTATGACCAGACTGTACAAAACTGGATATGGCTTATGAAAAACTAGGTAAACCTGAACCACGCTTTTTAACGCTGAAATAAGATCAGGACCAAAACGCCGGCACAAGAATGTGACTAAAACGCCGAACTTTCGTAACATACACTTAGTCGACATCAACTAAAACGACCATATACGTGTAAATTTTCATAATGTGCATTCAAATTCAAATTGTCTGGTAAAATAGAAGAAAAACATGGAGTTTTTAGTATCAAAAGGGGGTGGCACACTACTGTTAAGATGTGAAAAACATCAAATAATTTCCACATAGTTTAATTAAATAAACACGTCATTAATAAGAGGTTTTCAAATAATAATATTTTATTCTTTCAGGTAAGCGTGTAGGATAGTGTACCCGCATAAAAAAGCACATCATCGTATTTTGCAAAAAAATGCATTCAAGAATACATTCTTATTTAATATTCAACTAATCTTGTAAACAAATAAATTCTAATAAAAGGTAATGTATGTAATTTTTTTGTCATTTTAGATCACCTTGAATGTGAAAAAAATACTATTTTGATAGGAAGTTTTGTGAGCGTATAAATTAAATTGTTGGGTGCTTTTCCATCTTAAACAGTAGCTTTTTAAACCGGACGGTCAGCTTATGAGGGTTGGAAATTTCCGAGTTTGCAAGTTGCGCAAGTGCCCGTTAAATAGTCATTCAGAGAAGTAACAATAAGAAACACAATACATATAATCAAAATTTTGCAATTAGTTGTTCGTTAGTAAGACATCCCTGTAATAGCAGCAACAGCTTCAAGTGCAGCCAGTTAATGAAAACATTAGTATAGTAGATTCAGTAGAAAAAATCCACTAAAATATTAAACGCCCACAATAAAAAAAGGCGATAGATCTCTTGTTTCTCATCCTGTTCTATTACACCAATGAAAATATAAACACTCCTTTAAGGCTTAGTAACATTTCACGTTAAAAGGAAACAAAAAATAATAAATACCGAAGAACATATATGCCTAGGCAGAAGCAGAACAGGTGGGAAACGGTTTATCGCTTACAATGTACCCCAGTCTGCGGTAGTTAACATATATTTTCCGCGCTAATGAATGTCTTTAAACATTCACTTAAATCATTAAATTTAGTTTCGCTACAGTAGCGCGCTACTCTTTGTAAAATGTATTATACACGAGCAGCCAATTACTTTTCTTGGTAGCGCGCTACAAAACTACTTGCTCTTTTTGACGCTACGGTAATTTTCAAAAAAATTAATATAAATGGCAAATTTACACAGAAATATTCCCAACTAATTTTCTCTTGAATAAGTAAACAACTTTACCCCCTGACATCTTTTCCAGGTAAACCAAGTATTTAATAAATATCAAGTGCAAATTTTAAGTAAATTAGCTGTATAAATATAAATATATACAGGGTGCCCTATGATGTGAGGTCACTACTTCGTGTACATATCCCAGACTAGGTATGTTGATGGGACATTTTCAGTTTCACCAAGGTTGTTTTCCCAAGTTTATGTGGAACGGTTAATCCTGTATTTTATGCAGTTTTAACAAATAACAACAAAGGACTTATGTGGAAGTGTTCGAAGCAATAAAAAGACTACTACCGAATTTAAGGCCCTCAATTGTGATTTTGAGCAAGCAGCTATTACTGCAATGACCTAGTGTTTTCCTGGTGTGAGTGTTAGAAGTTGCTTCTTTTATTTAGCGAAAATATGAAGAAAACGAGTTGCCAGCGGAACTACAACCATTGCTGAATTGATTAGAAGATAATAATATAGAGCGTCCAAATAGATATGGCAATGGAAGACACCCTGCTTTGTTCTCGCCAGAAATCTGGTATTTAAACGATCGTGTTCTAAATGAAGAAGATCGCACGAACAATCACGTGGGAGCTCCCCACCGGCGACTACGAACAGAGTTGGAAGTTGAACATCCAAGTATTTGGAAACTGATCGATGGACTGCGGAAAGTGCAAAATGGCCGGGACGTATACTACGAACAACTTATCGCCGGAAATCAACCACTTGTTAAATTAAGAAAATATCGCCAGGCTGATGAACGCATCTTAAGAATTGTTACGGATTATAACAATAGAAACAAATTGGAATATTTATTTGATTTAGCGTATAATTATCAATTTTAAATGTAACGGGTGTTTTTTAGAGGTATAGAACTTCAAAATAAAACAAAACACATAAAAATCGTGGTAATGGCCATGGTATTGGCTTTATTAGAACGATAATTATATGCAATTAGTGTCTAAACATGATTTCCGGCATATGAGCGCCACGGCTGGCTCGAATTAAGCACAATCTGGAAGTCCAATTTTCGACCACTTCTTCGAGCAGCTGGGGCCGTATATCGGCAATAACGTGGCGAATGTTGACTTGCAAGTCGTCCTTCGTCTCTGTTTTATCGGCGTAGACTAGCGGCTTCACATATCCCCACAGAAAATAATCCAAATCACACGATCTTGGAGGCCAATTCACAGGCCCACTACTCGAAATTATGCGCTCATCGAATGATTCCTCCAATAAATCGATTGAGGCGTACGCTGTATGGCATGTTGCACCATCCTGTTGAAATCACAGCCCTTCCACATTAATGTCATTCAATTGGGGAAGATAAAGTCAGTAATCATGGCTCTATAGCGGTCTTCAACTCTTGCACGAGCTGGATCTTATAAACTCGTAAACCAAGAACTTTCCGCAAAATCTTCCATAAAGTGGATGGAGCACAGCTCTAATTGCTATGCACGATGGCGAATCGACTCATTCGGCTCCTCCTCAATACTACGCTCTACAGCAGCAACAGCTTCTTCGGTGTGCACTGTACGACGTCTCTGCGGATGCGTATTATCAATTAGAGTATGTGTGGTGCGAAAACGATCCATGATTATTCGAATTAATTTCTAGGATGGACGATTATGTCCACCGTAAAATGAACTTAGCGCACGGTAAGTTTCGTGAACTGAACCACGATTTACGAAATAAATTTGCACAATTTGCAAGCGTTGTTCTGGCGTAACTCTATTCATGGTGAAATGGCAAACCAAACTGACCACAAATGACGTTCGGGTTGCCCGATATGACTACCGTATGACAGTTTAATCCCTATTCGAATATTTTACCTCTAATAAAATCACCCGTTATTATATGTGTTTACTAATTTTGCTATTATTAACAATAAATAATAATTTCTAAGGTTTTGGTTTTTTATTTCATTGTAATATAATAAAAAAAATATTTAGCAGAACAGGTTTTAGTTTCTATTCGGCGCAACAACGAACCGGCCTAACGTTGAAACGGCCGGCGACGAAATAGCGGCCGATGTAACTGCTGCGGTGAACCGGCCGCAATGAACCACCACCATGATACGTCTCATTCTGGTCAAGCGATGAAAATAGCGTCAGCCGCTACTTATCAGCAACGCTACCCGACACTCCACTTGCTCAGTAGCGAGTAGCGAGAGTTTGATAAATTTTTTCCCTAGTAGCGAGTAGTGTATCGTCGCTATTTCTATAAAGTACCGTTCCAGCCTCTGTTAATAATCCGGAATAGATAAAGTAGTCGCAATGCAAAAAGACCATAGTAGGATTAAAAATGAAAACCATACCTGCCAAGTTGCCGAGGGTATTTACACCGTAAAGTCAGCTTAGCTGGAAAGGGATGCAGTGTCGCAACTTAGAGTTTTCATTTTAATCCTACTTTGGTCTTCTTGCATTGCGTCTACTTTAGCAATAAATCGATGTTAAAATAGTCGGAATGCAAAAAGACCATAGTAGGATTAAAAATGAAAACCATACCTGCCAAGTTGCCGAGGGTATTTACACCGTAAAGTCAGCTTAGCTAGAAAGGGGTGCAGTGTCGCAACTTAGAGTTTTCATTTTAATCCTACTTTGGTCTTCTTGCATTGCATCTACTTTAGCAATAAATCGATGTTAAAATAGTCGCAATGCAAGAAGACCATAGTAGGATTAAAATGAAAACCATACCTGCCAAATCGCTGAGGGTATTTACACCGTAAAGCCAGTTTAGCTCGAAAAGGATGCAGTGTGGCTGCTTTAACAGTCAATCAATATTAAAGTAATCGCAATGCAAGAAGACCAGGGTAGGATTACAATGAAAACCATACCTGCCAAGTCGCTGAGGGTATTTACATCGTAAAGTCAGCTTAGCTAGAAAAGGATGGAATGTGGCAACTTAGGGTTTTCATTTTAATCCTACTTTGGTCTTTTTGCATTGGGGCTACTTTAGCAATGAATCAATGTTAAAGTAGTCCCAAGGCAAGAAGACCACAGTAGGATTAAAATGAAAATCGCATTTTATACATTCACACCAATCAGATTTGAGCATTTTTGACTTATCCACCAATCAAACCTTGATTTTTTAGAAATCCCTGTAGCCGTGGTGATTTCCAAGAACCACTAGTGGTGATTTACGGAAATCACTACGGTGCGTGATTTCTGGAAATCACGTGCTAATACAGTAAAGTGAAAGAAAAATGCTTAATCAAATTTAATTTTTAAATGAATTACAATGAAACACACAATTATTGTATATAATTTGTTTGTTTTCTCGAGTTCGAGACATTGCAGTTGAGGGACTAAGTAATTCTTTAATTGGATGACCATTACTAGCATCACTATCTTCGTTATGTTCTACTTCAACATTATCCTCTTCTCCTTCAACATTATCCTCTTCTCCTCGGAGCTTTAATACCAGTTGTTCGTGGTGCATGTTATCAAGTTGTACATAAGGTTTAATAGAACTGATACTGGAATGTCCACTCATTTTTATTAGCTGTGTTTCGCCTACCCCTTTTTTAGCTAACTGGGATATTGCCGTAAATCTCAAAGAATGGTTTGAAATTTTTACGGATTTTGTGTCGAGTCCTGTAGATTCAGCTGCTGATTTCAACCATTTTGACATTTCATGTTAAGGGTTTTCATTTTAATCCTTCTCTGGTCTTATTACATTACGACTACTATAACAAGTTTTCCACTACAATTGGAATGTATGTCTTCCCTCTTGTTTGGCAAATAACATAGTTACACAAAATCGTGCAAACCTGCAACCGTCCTCAGCAGGGCACGGTAGAATTAATATTTAATAAAATATCGATTTTAAAATATTTTCGGTCTTATTCGAAAACTGTGGGCTGTCAAATAGGATTTTTAATAAATTAATACACAATTATTATCAATAAAATGTTGGTAGTGGAAAAATGATAGATACTTACCTACAATCTACATGATTAACTTAAACTTCTAATCCGAATGCCAGTTCCAGTACTCCAAAAAGAAACAACAGTCTGTGTTGCAGTCAACAGTAGAAGGTTTGAACATTTGCAGTTTCCTGCTTCATATAAAAATATCTTTAGAGTCCTTTCCAGTTTTGGTACATTTAGATTCGGTACGGTATAGAAGTACCCAAATGCGGTTAAAATAGAAGCGGAACTGTTTTATTTAAAGACACCATACACTAAAGAAGAACATAATTAGAACAAAGTCTGCAGTAAATGTTCAATAAATAAGTGTTAAAATGGAAGGCCTGAATTTTTAAGCGAGGCGATTAGGAAAAATTATGCGATTTAAGTGGCTCTATAACACTGGACTTGCGTCATTTTATATTCACCGTTTGCAAAATAAAACAGCTGTATCAACATCGAGGGATCCGTTTTTTATATAAACGAATAAACGTAAATAATTATTGTTTATTAAAAATATTTTTTTTTAATAGATGTAAATTCGATAAGTTGATTTGCGTCTCTATACTTCTCCGAATTTTTCTTAACTATCTTATTTTTTATATAATTGCATCTGAAAATGCGATTCTGCTGAGAATCCTAAAAATATTATTCTAAAAATTGACGTTGGAGTACAACATTGGATAGGGGCCTATGTACCTGATGTACATTCCGATATTAATCTAAATAAAATAGTTTCGGTTGGGTAAATCGTGAATCGTGATGTAAATCGTCATGCAACGTTCTGGTAAAGGACTTCCTCTGTTTCCAAAAAATATTGCATTTGTTTTTATGGTATAATTGTGTGTTGTTGTTTAAAAATGCAGGAAATATTAGTATTCCTTGTCAGCTTGCTTGCAATGTTTTATGATTGTGTAAGTAGTATCAGAAATTTATTTCACTTGTAATTGCTAAATTCAAAAGCACCATACAGATTTGTGCATTAATTTTTTAGAAGAATAAATCGGAAGCTACTTTCACCAATTTTAAAATAAAGAGATTTGAAGTTTGCAATAACATCCAGCTTCAAGTAAAATACTATGGAAACATAACTGTAGAAAACGACAACCAGTACTTAACATATAATTTAACGCTACCGTTTCCTCTGGGAGATAATATAGGGGTAATTAATCCTTAAATACCGACTTTTCTGATATTTATAATTTATTTATTACTATATTTGATATTTTTAGTTAAGCATTCTGATAAAAACAAAAACTGTTGGAAATACCTATGTGGAACTCTTCACTATACGAGAAAGAAATTTTTGCAAAGCGTTTAACAAATACTTAGGAGAATTCTGGTACGATATAGAAAGATATAGCCAGATCCCACCTGGAGTTTGCCCAGTCCAACAGGTAAGATAGTTATAACTACCAAACAACAATCACAAATATTCGTAATGTTTAATAAATCAAAGTCTTTTTAGGGAAGATACCACGGCCACCACATTAAAATGCAATTTGAGAAAATATCCCTGCAAACGTTTCCATTTGGAACACTCAGATTTACTATAGAAGCGATTGATAACAGCAACAAAACTACGGTGTGGTGTTTGTTTGTGGAAGTGGATAATATTGTAAACTAATGAATGCTGGTAAATCGATACTGTACACTTCGAGCTGTTACCAGAATATAACCAGCCATCAAAAAGTTTTCAAATCAGGGTTGGCTGTGAGTGCTACAAGGCATGACGTAGCTGTCATGTTACGTAACGGCCGTACCTTGTGTTTACTTCTTCGAATGTAAACACAAACAAAATGAACTTAGCCTCAAAGCGTATTTCGTCGTAATAAAACCCATTTTCAAAAATAAACAAACAACAAACAAATTACAACGACCAGGCTAAACAGATTATGACAGTTGAATAAATTATTTTAATTTGACAGCTATTTGTATTATATTATTTTATTTATTAATGGTTCAATCTCAGATATGCAACTTTTCATAGCCTTCCCTAATTTAAAAACTTTTTAATCACATGTGATTGCCTATTAAAAGTGTTGAATAATTAAAAAATTATAGTACTACTACTGCAAAAATCTGTTTGAATTAATTTCCTATGAGGGTATATAAATATTGTTTCTGTGTTTTGTGTGTGCACATGGTTAAGGTTTTGTTGTTTTTTGAATAAAGCTTTAATACATCTTCAATCATTTAGTTTTGATTTAGTTATGTATCTCCAAAGTTGCTAAAATATTTACAGCGTTTGTTGATCTTTAAAATTAGGGATACGGCGTTGTTAGCGATTTATGAATACTGAGTAGGGTACGTCCAAAAATTTGTAGCTATTGTGGTAACTTTTATGCTGTATGCAATTATTTTATCCCATTTTAACAACAGTAGTTCTGCTTACACTATGTTTGCTACAATAAATTAAATTTCGAATGAACTAACATGACTGTAGTAATTTTAAGTTCATTCAACCCAAACCAAATAGTAGAGCTAATAGCAGGTACTCAGAAATATCTTTATCTGCAAATTTATTGGCGTAGTAGTAGTAATAATTAGTTAGGCGACTCATAGTTCACGGTTAGTCATGTATTCATGAATAGAATTACAATAGTTTTGAAAAAGACAAACCGTAGTTTCAATAAACTGTTTTAGATATTTAAATCCACTGCTCAAAGAAACGTATTTCGTCTTCTTCTATTGCCGTATCATGATGTTGGCGACCATTATAGCAAAATATAGGTCCATTTGGTATTGATCAGAGAAACCAACGACGTGAAAGACTTCTAAACTACCTAGATGCTGAAAAACTATACTGCATGAACACCTTTTTCAAGAAACACCCCAAACGGGAGTGGACATAGAGGAGTCCAGATGGAAGGACCAAAAACGAAATCGACTGTACAATATCAAATAATAAGAACATCGTAACGGACGTGTCGGTCTTAAACAAATTCCATACCGGAAGTGACCACAGGTTAGTCACAGCCCAAATCCAAATCAACACTAAAATAGAAAAACGTAAATTAATTGAAAACTCCTCTCAGCCAAGTCTAAAGCTATTAGAAGAAAACCAGGTAGAATATCAAAACGAATTAAACAAAAAATTAACTCCAACAAACCAACTAGCCAACTTAACATTAGATGACAGGGCGGAAAAAATAACTAAAAACATACAAGTAGCAGTAAAAAAAGTAGTTATGAAAAACAAAAGAAAAAATGATAAGAAAATAAACAAAGAAACGCAGAAACTTATGGAACAAAGAAGAATCTTAGAAAGAGACACGAAAGAACACACTGAGGTTAACAAGACTATCAAAAATGAGATTCGTAAAGATATTAGAATGTACAACACAAAGCTCATCAATGACACAATTGAAAAAAATAAAAACATGAGAGTGTTAAGAAGAAAATGGCTTCTAATCAACAACAACAGAACTATAAAATAAAAAATAAAAACAACATGCTAATAAACGACAAACAACAGATAATTAAAAAAAATTGAAAAATTTTTCAAAGTTCTGTACACCTCAGAAAAGACAAATCCATATGAAAATAAAGCAGAAAAAATTATTAAGAACATAAACTCTGAAGAAATTGTCACGGCATTAACATCTTTTTTTATCTTTACGCTAATATTGGTTGAGGTGCAAAATCAACCTCGCAACTACGCCTCTGCTTAGGTAGGAAATTAACAATGTTTGACAGACGTTAGCATCTCGGAAACCCAATCGAAGAAGGGGTAGGTTCCAAACAATTAATTTATAGGCGCCACCAGCTTATAATTTACTAACATCGTCCGAGGTGGAAAATGGGAAGTCGGGCCCCAAGATAGATAATCACCTACCTTTATGTCCCCTATCTCTCCTTAGGTAGACTTAGCTTCAGATATTTCGACGTCAAAGAAAAAGACAAGTTGCAACCAAAACCTCATTTAATTAATAATATAAAGCAACCCCACAATTACAATTCTTCGGTACAAAATTGTACACAGAAGTCCCAACTTTACGTTCACGTAGCCAAAATAAAAGAATTTCATTGGGCGAAACTCAAACAATTTGAGGAAAATTATTGCGCTCACCAGAACAGATAATTTTTAATTTTCAGCGCACTAATCGTCGTAGGAGGCCTCCGGGGATCAGAATAATGCGTAAACATAAAGCGACCTAGGAAAGAAAAATTTCATGCGGTAGAAACCTTGAAAACGCAATACAATCCCAACTATCGGAGTACCCTATATATGCTGTACGTAAAATTGTTTCCCTAATAAATTTAATACTACAATTGTACTTAATATCTAAATATCTCCTCAAATAGACCCCA
This sequence comes from Limonius californicus, assembly GCA_014611495.1. Lineage (NCBI taxonomy): Eukaryota > Metazoa > Arthropoda > Insecta > Coleoptera > Elateridae > Limonius > Limonius californicus. The sequence goes on along the minus strand of JABXWE010103378.1, from coordinate 910 downwards.
AGAGTACAATTCAGTGACACAAAATCAATTAACTAATTAACTCTTAACCGAAGGTAATGAAATTGTAAATACAAAGGCAAGGTGATAAAATTTAAAGTGTAAACAAATTTAAATGCGCTACCCTTTTAAAATAGATAACGGCTATCAATGCGACCGTGTTTCAGGCTCCTTATCAATGGCCCCAAGCGCGTCCGCTCGGTTTTGGAAAAACCTAGCTTGCTGATGTCTGCGTATCAATCGGACCAACTTGCGGAACGTAGAATTTTTCCACTGTGTCGAACCTGAATTACGGGATTACCAGCCGCACAAACTTGCCTAAATTAATTCAGCGGATATTAGAATTAAAGTTCAGGAAATTAAGAGAGGACAAAAGTTTTCTGTCAATAAATAACACCAGTTGATGGGAACTGGCATATCACAACAAAAAACAGTCTTCTTGACCGGGATAAATTCTAAATTGGAAATTGAATTCCTGGAGTATTCTGCTTTTCCTCAACCATAGGAAACGAACTCCTGTGTAGTGAACCCCAAATCGGAAAATGATTTCCAAATCGATAAACGATTTACCAAGAATTAGTTCACTATACACATATACATCCGGCAAGAACGCCAATACTAAAGTGTTCTATTTACGGAAACCGTCGTTAAAATTTCCACTCCGTACAGATAAAATAGAAAAAAACTATCCCCAACGACGCAAATAAAAAAAACCCCCCCCCCTCCCCAACGTTCGGAACTCCAATAAGTGCTGCGCCGTTTGACGGAAGTGTAAACTTCGAAATGTAATAAATTCCTACAAATATGCATGTAGAAAGGATTGCCTTCAATTAGGCGCGGAAATCGTTACAAATTCCCAGAAATTACAGCAAGGGAGATAGAAATTGCATTACCGCAAATGAAAAATGGCAGA